>WBZZ01003551.1:0-2500 GCA_019918135.1 Paulinella micropora
TCGACCAATACTACCACATACTCTGCTACAACCTTTGGCTTTGTGTTGTATCCCCACATGACACATTGAATGGAATTAGGCACGGCATTTTCGTAGAATTTTGCTTCTCCCTCCGCACGATTGATTACGGCATGAAAATCGGCCAATCTGGTAATTGTATTTCTGCTACCTGTTCTCCTTCCTCCTTTTTTTCCTCCTTTTTTTTGCTCCCCTTGGCCTAAGAACATCTGGTATAGCAATCTCGATGTTCTTGACTTCTTGTGCAAGCGCCTAATCATACATACAATGAAAAAAAACAAAAAAACAAAAAAAAATTACATCAACTGCGGGGTCGGGAACCTGTTCAACTTGTTGCTACACACATACACATAAAAGAAAGCAAAAAGAGAAACTTATATAGGATGCCTGAACACGGGCGTCGTGGGCGTCCTGCGCTTCTTGCTGTGCTTCAAGTAGAGCCATATCACCCTATACAAAGAAACACATACACACTCAAACAAAGCAAAAAAAACAAAACGTTTTACCTCAACTGCTGGATCTGGCTCATCGTTTTCAGCCCCGCTCTTCTCGTCGTCAGACATTTCACCTGCCACACAATCAAGTATGGCATAGATAAAAATTTTGAAGATAGGAGGGCTTTCGCCCAAATTTTTTTGGATGAAATTATTTTACACACACAAGATTATACTCCTATGTGATAAGGGAGTAAGTGGTTTAAAACCACTATTGTATTCAACTTTAATTTCTCATACATCTATACATGTTTTCATCGAACATATAATTTTCATTCTTAACCCTAGGGTTAATAGGCGCATGTACATCATACGAGATATACTTGATAAGTGATTTGTTAAATGATAAATTTTCGTTGTCAATTCCATCAAAAATTTTGTCAAGTATATTAGCACTATACTCATTTCTATTCTCCTTGCGCCAAGCATAAAATAGTTTAAGTTCTTTTTCTTTTTTAATTTGTTTCATTCTCCTTTTTTGCTTAAAAATTCTATCACTCTCTACGTTTCTACTTTCCTCATCCATAATTAACATATATTCATTTATTGCCTCTATTTTAACTTGGTCTGGTTTCTTTTTTTCAATTAGTAAATCAATTTCTTTATCAATTTTGTTTATTCTTTCTTCACAAGAAATCTTACTTTTTCTCAAATTGGATTTGCTCTCTTTATTTGTTTCAAAAATTTCCATCCAATCGTCTTTCGTTCTGTCCTCTTCGTGATCAGACTTTCGCTCATGATTGGATTATGCGGTAATGCGGTACCGCGGTACCGCGCACTCTAAGGTTTAGGTTGTTTTCTGTTTCTATTTCCTTTTCATTCTTCCAGAACATTCTTTCTGTGTTTTTCTGGTGTAAGGTGTATAAATGTTACTTTCTTATGCTAGGTTTCCTTTTTTATTTGTGCTGAAACGTTAGGATTAGTTTTGCTTTCGTTGTGGTTTCTAGAAGTATTGTGTGCTTATGGATTTCTTATTTCGAACAATGGCTGAAGTGTATTATGTTTTTTATGTGTTTCATTTCATTTTACCTTTTTCAATTGTTTGGAAAAATAATTATTTAATGTAGCAGTATTTATTGCTTTTTGCTTACTATATTGAATAATCAATAGTAAGCAGAAATAATGAATAACGGCTCCTTGTGTGGTTTGTGTGCTTCAAATGCATCGAAAAAGTGTGCCAAAGTGGCCCCCTATACTACTTATGTATGTATGTATGTATGTATGTATGTATGTATGTATCTAAATTATATGTACATTATGTATGTATGTATGTATGTATGTATGTGTGTATGCATGCATGCATGCATGCATGCATGTATGTATGTATGTATGTATGTATGTATGTATGTATGTATGTGTGTTTGTATGTGTGTGTAAAATTGTGTGTGTGTGTGTGTGTCTAAGACATGTATGTATGTCTGTATTTTATGTATGTGTATGTATATGTATGTATGTATGTATGTATGTATGTAACATATGTATGTATGTATGTGTGTATGTATGTATTGTACTATCCCCAACGATAGCTCAATGGAAGAGTAAGTCGGTAATAACCAAACACAGTCAAAAAAGAGATTGATGTCTCGTTGTATTTAGCTCAGACAAAAAGCCGCCAAAAGACCATGATCAAATTGGCATTTCAACGTGTCCGGCCAGACGAAATCTATAAATAAGTTTTTTACCGGATCATTCGGGGGGTGATGTCCACAGTACCCCCTCCCAGTTTTTAATGGCGGAACTTCGTTTCCGACATAATACGCTTTGAACTGATTTCTTTTCTAACTAAGATTCTTTTATAGTTATGTATGAAGATACATCAACCCACGAATTAGCATTTATAAAACAACAATGATACTTGCCCCGGTACCAATCGTATATATACTCTAGCACATTCAGTATATATATTAAAATCTTCCTCTTTCTTCTGTCGATAAGATATTTGTGCAGTATGTCCAAGTATAATGTTTTATGGTTGAGTGATAATGTAA
>WBZZ01003551.1:10000-25000 GCA_019918135.1 Paulinella micropora
GATTCCTTCGCAGTATATTTTTCTTCATAAATCTAATATTACTTTTGCTTTCTTTTCTCTCTTGCTTGTTCTTATGTTCTCTGGTTGAATGTCTTCTCTCTTCAACTGTTCTTTTGTTTTTTTCTCCTTCGTTATTTCTTTGATTTGTTCTTTGATTTGTTTTTCTTCGTCAGCCTGTTTATCAAACTTAGTCTTTAATAATTCCCTCGGACTGACTAGCTCATCTAAATTGAGTATCAATTTGAAACCAGAACGACCCACTACGGTGTAAATCTGCTTACTGTATTGTCGCCCCCCTTTGGAAAATAAATTTCTTCTTAATTCCTTTCTAACCTTATCACCTTTTTCAAATTCATCAATTAGATCATCCCGTTGAATTCGTTGTTTATTTTTATTTACACCCTTAAATACATCAATCGGTCGGGCTTGAATTGTTCTATGAAATCGCATATTATAAGCATCCACCATATCGTCAATATAAGTCAGCCAATCAAAATTACCATTAGTTTCAAATAAAATGTCAAGCCACCGTCTAATAGTTCTTATTACACTGTCAACTATCGCAAGAGCACGATGGTCGCCCACTTCAACCGTCCGATAGTCAATATTATTCTCTCTGAAATAATCTTTAACCGCTCCTTTATATTCACTCCCGCTGTCGGTTGTAATACAGTCAGGTGTGTAAGGTATTGATTTCAAAGCTAAATAAACTTCTTTCGCCGTTTTATTTTTAAATAATTAAAAATCTGCTGTGAGTGTCAATCCAAAACAACATCCAAGCATAGCCTTTATTTCCTTTCTTGTCTTTACGTTTCGACATATCCGCCAAATCTACAAATACTTGATTAAGTGGTTTGTCCGACCATATTATATTCCATTTATCGGTAGGCAATCTTTCTTGGTAATGAATTTCAAGTGCTTGTTGTTCCTTTCTTTCATCTTCATCTTCACCTCCTGTTTCAGTATTTTGTGTATTTCCTGTATGCTTATGGTCCATTGCTATATACGACTAAAATAGGAAGGTAGTTTATCACAATATAAAAGAGTAAATAATAAGTCGTGCATAAAGTTATATATTGAAACTTTTAGAAAAAGTTTCACAAAACTTGGGTTTGTAAGGCTTGCCCTTACTAAAACTTTAAAAATATCTTTGAAACATCATTGTTTTCTTTTTTTGACTTCTCTGGTTGTCCCGCATAAACATTGACATTAACACGGCCAGTCTTCTTCCCTCCTTTCTTAGGCTTGGGCTCTTCCTCTTCTTCCTCGCTTTCGCTTTCGCTATCCTCGCTCTCTTCTTCCACTTTCTTTTTTACCACTTTCTTCGCCTTCTTCTGTTTAGTCTTAAGTTTCATCTTTGATATTTTATCCGCAAGGAGGTCAACGAAATCGTGTTCAACCTCTTCTTCGCTTTCAATACTCTCCTCAATCGGCTCACCATCTCTACCATCAATCATATCTTGTGCCAACTGCTTCTTAGTAATGTGGTCCATCTTTTCGTCGTCCGTCATTTCGTTTACATTCTTAGCCCCTTCCTCAGCGAGTAATTCCTTAGCCCTTTCAATCTTCCTCTGCCTCGCATACTGTTTCTTCATTACGGTCGCTTTTTCAAGATTTTTTATGGCAATCTCTCTATTACCTCTAGGCATCGTTTGTTTCGGTTGTATATCTAACCAAAAATAATTTTTATTCGGATTAATTATTATCCAATTTATATAATATGTCAAACTTCAAGTCGCTATTAGGCCTTAATGAGGTAGCCGTTGATAATCTAAATATAACTAACCTTGATTTAACAAACACAAATATTATCGGCTTAAATACAGATAGGGTGCCAGAAGATGCCGACCCGATAAATCTTTATTTTACCAACGGCCGATTTGACACACGACTGGCTACCAAAAGCACGACTGACTTAAAAGAAGGCACTAATTTATACTATACTGATGGGAGGTTTGACACAAGATTTTCTAACAAATCAACAACTAACTTAGCCGAAGGAACCAATTTATACTATACCACAGCGAGAGCAAATACAGACTTTGATGCTCGGCTTTTATTAAAAACAACCGCAGATTTAAAAGAAGGAACCAATCTATACTATATACGACAGCGAGGGCAAATACAGACTTTGATGCTAGGCTTTTATTGAAAACAACCGCAGATTTAAAAGAAGGAACCAATCTATACTATACGACAGCGAGGGCAAATACGGACTTTGATGCTAGACTTTTATTGAAAACAACTGCCGACTTAAAAGAGGGAACCAATTTATACTATACCACCGCGAGGGCGAATACCGATTTTGACACACGACTAGCCACTAAATCAACAACTAACTTAGCAGAAGGAACCAATCTATATTACACAAATGCAAGATTTGATACACAATTAGCGACCAAGAGCACGACCAACTTAGCAGAAGGAACTAATTTATACTATACGACAGCGAGAGCTAATACAGACTTTGATACACGGCTCGCAACTAAATCCACGACAAACTTAGCAGAAGGTACTAATTTATATTATACCACAGCAAGAGCAAATACAGACTTTGATACACGGCTAGCGACTAAATCAACATCAAACTTAGCAGAAGGAACAAACTTATATTACACCACTGCGAGGTTTGACACTCAATTAGCAACAAAGAGCACGACCAACTTAGCAGAAGGAACTAATTTATACTATATGACAGCGAGAGCTAATACAGACTTTGACACACGGCTAGCGACTAAATCAACCACTAACTTAGCAGAGGGGACGAACCTTTATTACACCAATGCGAGATTTGACACTCAATTGGCAACAAAATCAACCACTAACTTAGCAGAGGGAACTAATTTATATTACACCACCGCACGAGATAATTCAAATTTTGACACACGACTCGCTACAAAATCAACTACTAACTTAGCCGAGGGCACTAACCTTTATTACACCACAGCGAGGGCGAATACGGATTTTGATACAAGGCTAGCGACTAAATCAACGACAAACTTAGCCGAAGGGACGAACCTTTATTACACGAATGCGAGATTTGATACACAATTAGCGACCAAGAGCACAACAAACTTAACGGAAGGCACTAATTTATATTACACCACCGCGAGGGCCAATACGGACTTTGACACACGGCTAGGCACTAAGTCAATAGATGCTTTAAGCGATGTAATAATAACGACACCCGCAAACGGCCAATTATTAACATATAACGGGACCAATTGGGTAAATTCTACTGGGTCGTTGGCTTTCCTTGCTTTGTCAGGTGGGACGATGACAGGCGATATTAAACTGGGAGCTTCTGCTTTTACTTTATACACCGCCCCGCAGACTATGACAACCAATTCAGCACCTTCTCCATTCGTCGCTTCTGCTTCTGATGAATACTATCCAGCATATTATGTTTTTACCTCAGACCAAAACAATTATTGGAGCACTGCTATATACTACAACGACACGACAGGAGTTTATACCAGAGTTCCAACAACTACGAATACTTGGGGAGGAACAGCATACACAGGCGAATATATAAAAATAGATTTGTGAGCGACATACAGAATAAAAAATTATTACGTTAGGTCTTCGTCTGCTAATTACATTGAAACAACCCCGAGTATTTGGTATGTAGGAACAAGTGCGGATAACATTACTTACACATTATGGGATAGCAGGAGCGGAGAGGCTTGGGCTTCACAGACAACAAAAACATATACACCAGCTTCAAATGCTACCGCCAGATATATCATTTTCGTCGTGAATAAGACAGGTAGTGGTGGAACTTCATTTAGAAGCCAACCTCGTATAGCCAGTTTGTATTTTGATTATGAGACTTTTAGTTATGACATAACTTTGATTAGAAATATGTCAAGCTACACATTAACAACAAGCGGAGCCATAACAGCTAGCGGATTGATAACGGCGAGTGCGGGATTAACAGGAACCACATAAACGGCCAGCGGATTAATTACGGCAAATGCAGGTATTGACTTAAAAAGCCAGAGTATAACAAACTTAGCCACTCCATCGGCTTCAACAGACGGAGCGACAAAAGGTTATGTAGATACATTAGACGGGCAGAATGTGAAATTAACAGGAACTCAAACAATAGCAGGAACAAAAGAATTTAGCGGAATATTGGCGACTTCGTTAGGCATCCCGTGTATAGTAGGTAGGAATTCAAAGGGGACAGGAGCAACTGGCGGATTAGAATTATATGGAACCGCATCTAATGTAAATGGCCCACACATACAAGCATTCGTTCATAATTCCGTTTATCCAACATTCCAATTATTAAACTGGAGTCAGGATAATATTGCTTTAAATTTTGATTGTTATTATGACAACGGTGCTTGGAAATCAAGTTATTCTGGTTCAAACTTTCAAATATACAAATATGGTAATAAACTCGCTTTTAATTATGCTAGTGGTGTCGCACTGGCAGGAAACATAACTTGGACTGAGGCAATGAACATAAGTAATGCTGGGACTATAACAACAACAGGAGCAATAACTGCGAATGATGGTATATCTACAACAACAGCAACAGCAAGCGGATTGATAACAGCGAATGCTGGAATAAGCACAACAACAGCAACAGCGAGTGGTTTGCTAACGGCAACAGGAGGAAGTAAAATAGCAATTCAAAATACGACAAATGGAGGAAGTTCTAAGGGAATATTTATGTGGAATACTGGGGACAAACTGGGGCATTTATATGGCAACAAATGGAAACTATACAGCATTGAATAATGGAACAGCACCAGCATGAAATGGGTTTTCTTCTCACGCACTTAGGTTTAGAGTTGCTGATAGTTCAACTAATGGTTTTGTATGGGAGAATAGTTTTAATAATACGATGATGTCTTTAAACGGAAACACAGGAGCATTATGGATTAAATCAACATTAACGCAAAATTCAGACAGAAGAAAAAAAGAAGACATAAAAGAATGTTTAGGCTTAGACTTTATCAATAAGTTAAATCCAGTCTGCTATCGTATGATTGATAACAATAAAAAACAAAGAGCGGGCTTAATAGCACAAGAAGTGGAAGACCTACTAACAGAAATAGATAGATTAGACTTTGCGGGGCTTTCAAAAGAGCCAGTAATGGTTCAATGTCCTATACAAAAAGCAGAGTGTGAATTAAAAGGAGTAAGTGCTTGTCCATATACATATAAATGTGTTGAAACGGGGGAATATGAATATGGTATGTCTTATACTGAATTTATCGCACCATTAATTAAGCCTGTTCAACAATTATCAGAAAAGGTGATTAATTTAGAAAAAGAAAATACAAATCTTATGAATATATTACAAGACCAAGCAAACCCATTAGCAGAAATCAGAGCAGTCGTATTTCCTCCAATCCCATTATAGTTTTTGAGATCGTAGTTACAATGCCCCCTAGATTACACCCACCACCACCAATCATAGAGACAGAAGACCTGACACCAGAGTTGAAAAATAGGGTCTTAGATGTTCAAATTAAGCAGGAAGAAAAGAAATTAGACCACGAATACGAGGACAGCTGGGATTGCTGTTTGACTAAGCAAAAAACCGACAGCAGACTTATTAAGTATCTGTTTCAAATGGGTATCATTATCGCAATTATAACTATTTGTATCGTGAGGCTGTCTGAAAAGAACTTACCGTGCGAGACAGCCAACACTTATGTAGGTATTTTAACACTATTGATTGGCATATGCCTTCCATCGCCTTCTAGTTCAAAGAAGTGAGCATTCATATAGTTGAGTTTTATACCAAGAAGCATCACTACCTGAGCACATTAAAAGAATGGCTTCATCAAAACTAACACACCAATCACTCATCGGCTTATACACACATTTAAATTTGGTTTCTATTCCTTTTTGAATACACCACACACAGCTTTCATTTTTTTTAACACTTACCCGTGAATAGAAATCGCAGGCGGTCCGTCCGAACACAGAGCACGCAAATAATAATATTAATAACATAATATATTATACACAATATAGGAACCTTTTTTGAAAAAAAAGCTTCACCAAAAAAGTCAGGTCAATGAGTGAATTCAAATACCAAAAGATTATTTTTCTGAGTAATGATTTTCCAGGCGAGGTTAATGGTAGCAAGACATTTGACAAAACAATTCAAATGAACTTTACCCCAACCAGAATGAATGTTAAGTTTATCCACTGTATGAATAATACGACGGAGACGAAAACAAAAATCCTTTATATGGACCGCATTGGCATTATTGGAACATTTGCTGATAGCAACACTGCGAACATTTCCAATCTCGGCTACAACTTGGGAGTAGTAGGCTGGACAGATGGGGTTTATACATTTAAAGTGCTTAAAACAGACAATGGCAATATTGAGACCGACCAGCTAGCTGGAAGAATTGTTATTTGTTTAGAATTTCTCGGGTAACCCCGCAGGTAAAATAAAAAAATATATTTTTCTATATATAGTTTTTTGAGGTCGTAGGAGGTTTTTTGAAAAAAAAAAGCTCTTACAATGGAAAAAATTAATGATATAAGAGTTAGACCAGTTAGAAACCAAAACGGAGATGGAGACAAGTTGGCAAAAGGATATAAGTTATTTGATGAACCGTATGCCAATATTTTTCTTCTCGCTCGCAAAAAGAGTGGCAAGACGACCGCACTGTTCGAAATCCTAAAACGAACAACTGACAAAAAGACCCGCATTTTCATTATAGTCAGCACGATACACAAGGACCACATATACAAAGAAATGGTTAAGCACTTCAAGAAGAAGGGAAACCCGATGGCTATAGACACATATTTGAAAACGGATGGATACAGTGTCATAGACTATGAGTTAGACAAGCTCAACAAGCCAGACGAGGAGCAAGAAGAAGGCGAGATTGTGCGGGACGAGAAAGAAGAACCGAAGCCGAAGTTTCTATATTTTGGAAAAGAAGAGAAGAAGAAGCAGGATGGAGGCGAAAAAGTGGAGAGACCGAGCAAATACATTACACCAGAAGTCGTTTTCGTGCTAGATGATTTGGGTAGTGGGTTGAGGGATAAGTCTGTGAGTGATTTATGTAAAAAAATAAGCATTATAAAAGTAAGGTGATTATGAGTTCTCAGTATTTGAACGATATGAAGCCTGAGGCTATTAAACAGCTGGACTACCTTCTTATTTTTCCTGGACAGTCTCAGGATAAAATAGAACTCGTGTATAAACATTTGGACCTAGGCTACGACCTTGAATACTTCATAGAAAAATATCACGAGGCGACCAAAGAACGATTTAACTTTTTGTATGTTGATGCTGTGTCAGACGAACTGAGGCAAAATTTTAACGAAAGGTTTTTGTAATTTATTATTCATTATTTTTTTCATATATTATAATGGTCGTGAAAACAACAAGGGTTGAAGTCATTCCAACAGTCGGAAAAATAACAAGAAACTCAAACACAATGGCGGGCGGACAAAAGAAAACTGGTCGCAAGAAACAAAAGGGTTGCGGACAAAAGGGAGGTAAAATAAACTAGGAAAAAGTTGGCAATACATTTAGGTCTATTAATAACTATTTGAAAAAAGACACAACAATCTTTTGCTTAGCTGGTGCTTTGGATGGGGTTGGTGTTCCATATGCTGACAAAGTTCAAAAGGTTGCTAGCGATATGGAATACGGCAAGCAACGAGGTCGTGGGGCACTTAAATTTTAAAACCCCGCAGATAATAAAAAACTAAACTTTCTATTATTTTTTTTACTAATAATATACGAACCTTTTTGAAAAAAAGCTTCACCAAAAAACGGAGGGTCGATGGTAGTGAAGCCGAAAAAGAAACCTAAACAACGACCGCCGAGGATATACATAACGAAAGATGGTCGGCCATATATCAAAGTAAAAGGCAAACGAGCATATCTAAACTTTGGAAAGAAAACAAATGACTTATCAACACTTCAAATTGTTAAGCTGTTTATGAAATATTTGAACAAACCCCATCGGCGGGGTCCAAAGAAGGAAGACAAGAAAAAAGTTCAAAGCTTGTCAGAGATTGAACAGAACACGAGAACCGCAATTCAAGACCACAAGAAAAGTATGAAGGTATTGAG
Organism: Paulinella micropora; assembly: GCA_019918135.1. Taxonomy (NCBI): domain Eukaryota; phylum Cercozoa; class Imbricatea; order Euglyphida; family Paulinellidae; genus Paulinella; species Paulinella micropora. The sequence continues at coordinate 18,075 of WBZZ01003551.1, forward strand.
GCTATTGATAAAAAGGAAAAGTCAGCACGGGAGGAAATGGAAGCGGAGAAGAAAAGGCAGGAAAGAAAAATCCAAGCCGATGCGAAGGAAAGAAAAGATGTGTTGGACAGAGAACATAAAAGAGAACTGGCGGAGGCCAAGGAACGGCAGGAAGAAAAGGATAGGGAAATGAAAAAGGAACAACGACTTATCCAGGAACTAAATGCTGAACGACGATAGACAGGGTTTATTAATGGCACCAATCGCCCCACCTATGATACAACCACCACCACCTCCACCAGGACGACCACCAAGAAGACGAACAAAAGGAGTTGTTGTAAAGGATACGGAAGAAGAGAATAAACATAAGCAAACTGAAAAGGAAAAATTAATTGATAATATGTTCGCAGAGTCTATAAAACAAAAACGGAGTAGAATAGGAAAACCTAGTCATGAAATGATGGTTAAAAAACTACGATTTATTGGACATAATATTTCCGATATTAAACCAGCAAAAGGAGGAAGAATAAATTATTCAGGAATGTTGAAAAATGGCTATACACAAGTCATATTACAAACGAGGGAATGATGTCGCCCGACCAGGCTTGGTCATCGTTTGATTTATGGGTAGAAAGTGCGGTTGAAAAAAGAAGAGAAGAAAAAGACAGAGAAGTCAAAGGAGAAAATACAGAAGTGGTAGAAGAAAAAGGAGAAAATACAGTAGTAGAAAAAAAAGAAGAACAACCAGTTATACAAGAGCCTGATGATACAGCTATCGCGGGGCAAATTACTAACGACTTAACCGAAGGAGATACAGCAGATGATACTGACCTTCAAATGGATGGAAGCGGAAAAGGATTAAGGACGAATGAAATAGACGACATAATGAAAAAACATACTTGGTATTTGGGCACGATAGCCAGCGACCAAATCAACAAGTTAAAACCAGAAAAAAGAAAAAGGTATGGTTTTATTATGAATACCCAAAAAAGTTCGCAACCAGGCCAACATTGGATGGCTGTTTACTGCTCTTTGAATGGCGATAGAAATATAGAGATATACGACCCGCTAGCAGAATATCAACCGAAGGGCCTTTTTCAACAACAAATGAAACAACTAATAGATAAAAGCCATCCTGATAGTTATTTATTAATGAAGGTCAATCAAGTTAAACAACAATCAGACACCTCAGATACCTGCGGGTGGCATAGTATGAGATTTCTTTTAGAGCGGGCGAAAGGGAACCGCTTTAAATTTGCTAGCGGAGGAGTTAAAAGCACAGAATGGTTATGGTGATGCTTTTAATACATTTATCTGAATTATTTATTTATTAATATACAATGGAGTATAAGGGCGGGCGAAGTAGTGGCATCTATTACATAAATAGTAAAAATAGGATAAATGGCACAGACAGCGACTTTACACACTCTTTGGATTTAGAGGATTGGACAATCCAACACATTGTAAAATTCTTCATATCTATGTGCCGAAATCGTATTACTCTGTGGCAAGTCCTTACAATACTTTTACTCTGAGTGAGAACGGTAATGAACGCCTCATTACGATACCCGAAGGCAACTACACAATGAACAACTTAAAAAATAAGCTGGCCGAAGTGCTAACCGCAGATAGCCCCAACCATTACACATGCACAATAACAAGCAACAACACAAACACCGACCCAGAAGACGGCAAGCTATTGTTTACCGTAGCGAACAATCCCATTAACATCCAACCGCGGTTTGTATTTGATGACGAAACTCGCATCCACGAAATTATGGGGTTTGAGCGGTCCTCTACTTATTTCTTCGCTAATAATACACTGAGGTCATCAAATGTCATAATATTGACGGGCGAAAAAACATTGTATCTACAATCAGACTTAGTCGGCGAAGGTTGTTTTCACGTATTACAGGAAATATACACAGCGAATGAAATCCCGTTCGGCTCTGTCATATATGATGGAAGCGGGTCGGAGTATGGCAAAAGACTGTCCGCCAATTCAAACAATGTATTTAGGTTTTACTTAACCGACGAAAACGACCAACCCATTAACCTCAACGGGCTCGGCATTGTAATGACTTTGTTGATTTATCGTGAGACGAATTATTTTAATTTGTTTACATCATTTTTTAATTTGTTGAAATCTCGTTAGGGGCCTGCTCCCCCTACAACCCCGCAGGAGGTTAGTAAGGTATTTTATAATTATTCATTTTTTTATCTATAAGATATAGACACCAAAAACTTCGGGTCAAAACTGAAAAAAGAAAAATGCCAGTCCAATACGGAGGAGAACTAGTCCATCAGACTAAGGAACTGCTCACGGGTAAGTATGAATTGAATAAGCTTACTAGCCGTGAAGGGTCGGCGAATATTACCCTTACTACTGCTTGTGGTATGGAAAGCACCTTTGAAATTCCTACCCGCCCTTTGAACCTTGCGAGGTCAGTGTTGCGATTTATTTACACTCCGTCTGCTGCAGGTGGTGCTGGTCGCTACAATCGTATCCATATGGATTGTCTGTCTATGATTAAAACTGTTGAACTGCGAAGCCGAAGCGGGCAGTATTTGTGTAATCTTCAACACGTGGGTAATTACACAAAGGTTATATGGAAACCTGAAATTAAGTATAAAAAATTTATGGCACTTGAAAACCACGGTGCTTATGATGATGACAAGAAGACAGGTAATTCTGGTGCTATGCTTCAAAAGTGTAATGCTGGTAGAGTTGAGATTGGAACCGTAGCGGAAAGAGCGGCAATTACTGCTGCGGCCAATACAGCTGGAGTAGTCGCTGCGGTTCAAGGATATTACAAAGTGCCACTCGTCTCTGTTCGTCGTCACGATGATACCGCTCTCGCTGATAGCAGTGCTGGAACTTATAGCCTTGTTGATGTTCCTTTTGAGGAGGCTAAGTATTTTGAAGGCGGTTCTAATAATGGCGCCGACTCTGCTATTAGTGTTATGTTTCCTTTGGGAATGCTGTTTGGAACAATTTTTGAACTGGATAAAACTATCGGATTTAATGAAATTCTGGACCTACGAATTGTATGGGAGAGCACTGCCCGCACTTCATTCTATGGAACTGATGCGAGTTCTATTTCCACTGGTGCGGCGGCTACTGCTGTTGGTGCTACTGTTTCTAACTTAAATCTGTTTCTTGCTGTGGAGACTGACCCTAATGTTATTGTGGGGGTTCAACAAAAGATTGCTGGTGAAGGCTTTCCTTTTAAGATTGCATATCACATTGCTTGGAAGCAGAATCTCCAATCATCGCAACAGAACTATGTCGTAAAAATGAACCGCTCACAGGGTGAAAGAATTCGTCGTATCTATACATCCGCCTTCCACAACACTGAGAGTGCTAATACTTCATTTGATAATAGCAATATGCCATCGGGTTATGCGGCAGGGCCCCCAGTCGTAAAGGCTCAGGGGTCTAAAATTCAGACATATTACACAACCCTTGACGGAAGTCGTATTCAACAATTTGATATAAACACCTCAAATAATGAAGACTATATGCTTCTCAAAGATAAGTCGAAGGGTAGTGCCGTTTTGAATTCTAATGTGTATCATTACAACTGGTTCCATGTGGATACTTGGGATAACAACCGCCCGCTGTGTGATAAGGATACCGACTGCTATGAGGTAAGCGGTTTGAGTCTTGATACTGAACGACAATATGAATTCGTTTCAACCACTGCTGGAAACAATCTCAATCACTACACATTCGCCATTCTTCAACGAAGTGTGCTTGTGAAGGGAATTGAAAATTTGATGTCTTAGCAGGGGCAAGCCCCCGCACCCCCGCGAGGAGGTAATTAATTTTTGATAGATTATTTATTTTTTGTTAATATAGAAAAATCTAACAAAACATTTTTTGAGGTCGTAGGTGCCTACAATGTCTCACCAGAGAAATTTGGTCGCACAAGATGATGGAGGGAATTTTGTTAATTCGAAATGTGGTTCTAACGGAGGATTAAAAGTTGGAGATAGTAAGACCGCATTTGGTGAAACCCTTGTCAGTCAATTAACTCCCATTATTCAGGAAACTTTTCCATATACGATAAATACACTGGTATGGAATAAGGTAGAAAATAAAACTGGAACTGTTTCACATAACAATGCCAAAGCGGTCTTAGCAACAGGAACTACCGCTCTTTCCGATGCTCAAATTATCAGCAGAAAAAAATTGAAATATAGAGCAGGTATGGGTGTTTGTATAAGATTTACTATGTTATGGGAAATAGGGGTGAATTCTGTATTTTCTGGATATATCGGTATAGGCGACGGACAAACAGACGGTCTATGTTTCGGCCATTCCAGTGCTAATGGTATGAGAATTCTTCATTTAAATAATGGTGTAGAAACCTTTTATGCCCAAGCAACCTGGGATGACCCGTGCGATGGGACTAAGATTATGCCCGCCGTAGATTGGTCCAAAGGAAATATATGCGAAATCAGATATCAATATTTGGGATATGGAAATATTTCGTTCTTTATGGAAAATAAAAATACTGGTGAATTTACTTTGGCTCATACTATTAAATATGCGGGCAGTAATACAGAGCAGTCTTTATCAAACTCTGTTCTACCTTTTATCGCTTCTATTTCAAATTTAGTGGGCGGTATTGTTGATTGTAAATTGAAAGTTGCTTCCGTCGGTATGTTTGTTGAGGGAACAAATACTATAAATACAAGCATAAAAAATATTATTAAAGGTAGCGAAAACGGCTCTCAAACGGAATCTGCAATTTTAACTATTAGAAATAAAGCTTTATTTAATGGTGTTAAAACTAATAATTCATATGTTTATCCGACTTTATTGAGTTTAGTAAATGAGGATAGCAAAAATAACATTATTCGTGTAATGCTAAATCCTACATTGAATGTAAATCAAAATTTTGTTGATGTTGATGCGAAAACATCTATAGTTGATTATGATATAAGTGCCACCGCGATAAGTGTTGCTGGAACTTTATTGATGAAAGTTTATTTAACTGCTGGGAGTAACACCATTTTAAATTTACGAGACTTTGATATTTTTCTAACTCCTGGGGATAGTATATCAATTACTCAAAAGGCTACTGCGAACAGCACTGGAACGGCGATTAGGGCGATAGTTAATTTTATTGAGGACCATTGAACCTTTTGAAAAAGCTTCACCAAATCAAAAAAAAAAAAAAAAAAAAAAGTTCCTACAAATACTTTTTCAATTCATCCTTGTTACTACACCACGGCTGACGGACTAACATATGGCTTATCAATCTTGGCGATATCTTCTATTTTTTTGCCTTTATATGTACCAAAATGAAATGTGTCTTTTGGTTGAGTATTTCTCTTTTCTTCAATCGCTTTTATTTCGTCGTGGATTACCTTTTGAACATCTTCCAACGAAAAGGATTTTTTTCATCTTCAATGGAAAGTTTTTGGAACTTCTCGCACAGTCTCGTAAGGGTGGTCATACTAATAGGGTGTATATAGTAGGGAGTATAAAAAATAAAAAAATTAAATAATTAATATAGGATGTCCGAGTGGATTAAGTTTGTTAAGGCTTACTCCGCTAAGCATAACATAAGCTACAAGGAGGCATTGAAAAAGGCAGGTAAGGCATACAGAAGGAAGAAGGGAGGCAGTGCTGAGTTGTCGGAGGATGTCTATTTATCTTCATCAGAGAGAAAGGGTGCTGACGGTTGGAAGCCAGTCGCTAGCAAAGAAAAGTCAACGGTGTATGAAAAAGATTGTAAGGCGATTGTGGCATTTAGAGGCTCGGTAGATAAGCGAGACTTACTCACAGATGTCGCATTAGTAAAAGGAGTATTGAAAAGAACACCAAGATACAAAGAAGAGCAGAAGCTGGTTGACGAAGTGATACAAAAATATGGTAAGGATAATGTTGAACTGACGGGTCATAGCCTTGGAGGAACAATTGCGAAAGACCTAAGCCGACAGACGGATGTAAGGGCTACTACATACAATAAAGGCAGTAGCACGAGAGACCTTATTGAAGGAGTGATTGACAGAGTGGCGGTGAAAGTAAATCCAAAAGGGAAGAGTGCTAAGACTGCGAAGCTAACTACGAACTACAGAACCTCATTTGACCCCGTATCATTGTTAGGGGCGACGGCTGTGAATACTAAGTTAGTGAAGCAGGCGAGGGGTGTTCATACGATTAGAAGCTTTAAAGGTAGAGGAGTCAAAAAAAAATATTTATAATTAACTTCTGATTTGAAAGCAGAGCGGAATGCTGTCGCTATCATTAATAAACTCACGACCTGCCCATTTATTCTCATTAACTTGTTTTTTGACATTCGTCATATGTAAAATGCTATAATGTGGGACTTGTTGTTGTTTGCTGTTTCTATCAATGTGTATTTTTTTCATTTGAAAGCCCTTTACATTTTCAATGCTACCGCCTTTGTCTATCTTATCAAATACATCATAGTTTAGCTGATTAGCATCCAATCCTTTATCCCTAAAATGGAAGTATCTTTTAACACCGCTTTCAGCAGTTTCTATATGAAAACCCTTTGATATGTGTTTGAGGTCGTCTTTCGTCATACCAGCGGTGAAAGCATCTTTCGTCGTAAATTCTAACATATACAATTTTGGTGCTATCCACACACCTTTTATTATCTTACAACCATCGCCTAAGTCGTCGCTTATACGCCCAGTTTCCTATTACACATATTCTTGATATATCTCGCACATCTCACGTGGATTTGTAAGCTATCTGTGTCGGTGTAGTAAAAGTCGTATTCAATGGTTCCGTTCGGGTTTGCTTCCTTAATATACTTAAACATAATACGACGGCTGTATGATAGTATGAATGCCCCATAGTGTGAAGGTTTGGTTATGCTACTCTCTAATAAGATTGGATTGCGAGGTAAGCCCGATGTGTGCCATAAATCTTTTCCTTCTTTATCTGTAAATTTAACAATGTC
>WBZZ01003551.1:37500-51459 GCA_019918135.1 Paulinella micropora
CTCTTGACACAAATATAACATTTCCAGGCTTGCCACAGTATATACATATATATATATATATATATATATATATATATATATATTTATATATATATATATATATATATATATATATATATATGTATATATATATATATATATATATATATATATATATATATATATATATATATATATATATATATGATCATTTATATTGGATGGACAGGTCCAACCGCAAAGTATAAAACAAGCCGTTAAAATGTATAAAACCAACATTAGACATATACAAAAAAGTGTCCAACCCTTGTAAAAACCGACGAAGGTTTTCTAAAAATCAACAAACTAAGCACACTAAGAGAGATTAAGACATATTAAGCACATAGTCCATATTTTTACTACATAAAAATATATATAAATAAATTTTATATGGACTATGTGCTTAATATGTCTTAATCTCTCTTAGTGTGCTTAGTTTGTTGATTTTTAGAAAACCTTCGTCGGTTTTTACAAGGGTTGGACACTTTTTTGTATATGTCTAATGTTGGTTTTATACATTTTAACGGCTTGTTTTATACTTTGCGGTTGGACCTGTCCATCCAATATAAATGATCACACCCCGAAAAGGGGGGAAGGGGGGGCGGACACTCACGAAGTGAGTGGCGGGGGGGTAGGGGGGAAGATACACATGAACATACAAAAAAAAATATTTTTTGCGACACTGCGTCAAAAACACCTTACTGCAAAATATTTGGTTGCGTCAAAACTTCGCTTTTTTGGCGCACTGACGCAAAGACATATTCGCGGGGATTTCCTTTTTTCCAAAAATTGGTGGCATCGGCTCAGCCATAACGATATTATTTGCTGATATGATTAAAATTGGAGAGACCTTAAAAATTCAATGTTAGATTCCATTTCTCTCTGCTCCTCCCTTTGCTCCTCCGTCATTTTCTCCATCTGCTCCTCTTTCTGCTTCTCTGCCTCTTCCTCTTTCTGCTTGAGATATTCTTCTTTGTATTTATCTACTATTTCCTTATTAGTGTCTCTGTATTTCTTTTGGTAATCTTGGATCTTATCCCTATTTTGCTCGTAGTATTCCCTTCGCTGTTTATTTATCTTATCCTTGTTTGCTTCTCTATATTTTTTTTGCCGTTCTTTAATCTTCTCCTTGTTATTTTCCCTGTATTTTTTTCGCTGTTCTTTAATCTTCTCCTTGTGTTTCATTTGATATCTTTCCCTGTATCGTTGCTGTCGGGGATCGGGGGTGTTTAGAAAAACATTTAGTTCTTCTGTGGTATAACTCATACTTTATACTATACATAGTATGTGCTTAATGCTTAATATATAATTCAATGAGCAAACAAACAGATGAATATAAGAGCAAGGGAGTGAAAATACCTTCTCCTGTTGGTGTCCAATCCCTACGTTGGCCGTGTCCGACTTCAGTTTTTGATGGTTGGACACTTTTTATTATGTTTTTTAAAGGATTTTATATGTTATTATACTTACTATTAATACTTTTTTACTTTGGACAGGGTGTCCAACCTTATAAGCCATTTTAAAAAAATTTCCAAGGGGTCGGGGTCTCTCTACTATACAATATAAAAGTTTCGGCTCCCGATGGCCAAAGGGCGGACAGGGGGCAGGAAGATGAATTTTATAAAAACTCCCTCTGCTCTCTCTCGCAGTCGTCCGCCCTTTAATGATTGAAATCCAGTGGAAATCTAATGATTAAAACAATTTTGATTTAAATAATTAAAACAATATAATTATATATATAACATGCCGAGACAAAAGAAATATAACACGCCCGACGAACGGGTATTAATAAGGAGGGAAAGGGCGAGTGCTTACTTGAAGGCACACCCCGATAAGAACCGAGCAAATGCCAAGGCTTACTACCACAAAAATAAGGAAAAAATTAAGGCACAGCGGAAGGAGCGATACGAAAAACAAAAGGAAGAATTGATAAGTTTGAGGCGATTGCGGGATAGTCTGGCGGTAAATATATAAATTATTTTATATATAAATATATCCACCATAATATACTATGGACACTAGACTGCTGATGACACGCCCATACTGGGCACAGGAAGATTTACAATTACACATTGATTACACGGAGGGAAATTATTTTTTAAATTTAATCAATGCTGTCCGTTTTGTTGCCCCCGACGGCCGATGGGACACTAATCACTGGCAGGTGGCACGTATGTTGAAAGGTGGCACGGAAAGTTATTGTTGCTGTGGGCACATAATTACAAAGAACTTCATAATCAAGCACAGGACGAGTGGTGCTGAGATGATTGTTGGCTCTCATTGTGTCAAGAGGTTTAATAATCGTAAAATGAATGAAGAGTTGTCGTTGCTAGTTAGACTTAACGACCCCAATGTTAAATTTTGTAGCCACTGCGAAAGTAAAAGGGCGATTTCAAAAAATATAATAGCACGATACCCGAACAAGGACAAATACTACCACACGACATGTATGCGAAAGGCCTTTTACCAATGCTCCTTTTGTAATGCTTACAGAGGATATGAACCATGCGACTGCTACAATAAAATACGAAACAACACTCCCTTTTGGTTGCGGTGAGTATATATAGAATATTTTAATTTCATCTAAGGATAAGATAACATATGGGTATAGATATATAGAACAATTTAATTATTTTTCTATAAAAAAATCTGACCACTGATATACAATGACCGCCCCTATGTTGGACAATGGCAACTGGCACTGGAAACAGGAAGAAGCACTGGAGGGCAAAACGGCCGAAATCCTTATCAAATGGGGCAACAAACAATTTACTACTTTACCAAACCAAGAAGACTTCATTGAATTGATTGAAAAAACCCCCGAAGAACAAAAACAATTTTACGAAGTGTTGATGGATGGTAAGCCACAGCGAATGTTTGCCGATTTGGACGGCGATAACTTGAGTATCTCGCGAGAGAAGATGTATGAACGATGGAACGATTTAATGGAAAATGTATTTCAACTACTTGGTATGAAATACAACCCGAAAAAGGCCAAATACTTGGATGCTTGCAAGGGTGATAAGATGTCGTGCCACTTTTCATATGACAACGGCTTCGTATTTGCCAACTGCGACACACAAAAAGAATTTTGGAAATTCGTGGAAACCATTATTGAAAAAAATTACACTGACCTCTGCTTTACCTTTGAACGACAGGATAAAAAAATTGAACTGCGAACCATTCTGGATATCTCCGTGTATAACAAGAACCGAGCATTTCGCACCATTTACTCTCACAAAGACGGGAGCAATCGTGTGTTGCTTCCATACTCTTATACACCAAAAACCAATACATTGAAACTATTACAAAATGTTGAAATTGATGATTACTTAATCATGCGACCCGACGAAACCTCATATTATGGTGTTAAACTGCCCGAATACACTTCTTTGCGACGATACCAGCACATAACTATTGCCGAAGTTGAACAAATCATACTCAGCAAAGTGGCTAATGTGGATATAAAAGAGCAAAAGCAACGAATGTTTGTTTTAAAAACGAAAGGAGTGAGAAAATGTATCATAAATGGCGAGGAGAACCAAAGCGACAACTGCTATGTTGTGTGGAAACGAGACGGGCTTTATTTCTACTGCCATGATACGGGTTGTGAAGGTAAAGGTGTGCGAATTCATGAATTTACTCCCGCAATTGCTCACGATATCAATACTATTGATGACTTACGGCGACTTGGCAGTGAGTGTAAGACGATTGAAAAATTCAAAGATTTTCTAGAAACCGCTTTGGCATGGATGAACAAATCATATTGTTTTGCTAACTTGGCAAAGCCAACCATAATTGAAGAATACATTGATGCTAGGGATAAAATGGTGTTTCGTTATAAAACAGAAACGGCGATGGAGGCCTTCTTCAAAAACAAAAGAATAAAGACTAATCTTTCAAAGGAAGACTGGATAGCACTAGGCAAAAACCCCGCCACATTGAATGTTGTTGATTTATACAAAATGTGGAATACTCACCCGAAACGACGAGAGGTAAATGATATTATCTTTGACCCCAAGGCATACTTTGATGACAATAAAAAAGGGTTTTATAACTTATTCAAAGGATTTGCCGTCCCCGCCGACACATTGCACGATGTAAAATCATTTACTCCAGAAGAAGAGAAAAACGAGCCATTCTTTCAACATATTTTTAACAGATGGTGCGGTGGAGACCAAAATGTCTATAAAAAGGTTTTGGATATGTTTGCCCACATTTACCAAAAGCCGTGGGAGAAATTACATTTATCTTTGGTGCTAACCAGCACAGAACGAGCAGGTAAGGGGATTATCCTTGAAATATTCAAAGATATTATTGGTGGCGAATATTACTTTCAGCCCTCCGATGTGAAAGAAGTATTGGGAGACTTCAATGCCCAACTAGCACGGGCTATAGTCGTATATATGGACGAAATGGTGTGGGGTGGTGATAAGGAACGAGCGGGCACTATTAAGAAAATGGTATCCGAAAATACACTCACTCTCAAACAAAAATATTTACCAAATCTCACATTAGAAAATATCTTCTTCTTGGTGCTTGCTTCTAACGAAGAATGGGTTGTCCCCGCAGGAACGACGGAGCAACGATGGCTAGTATTGGAAGTATCGGACGAATTGGCACTAATGAAAGAAAACGAAAAAAGAAAAGCAATTACGGATATCCGTGCAATTGACCGACAGCGACTGGCGAAGTTTCTTGCCGAACGAGACCTTAGCACTTTTAACGATCGCGAGACGATATTAACGGGCGGACTACGACAACAAAAAGCAAAAACATTATCTAAAATAAGAAAGTGGTGGTTGGATTGTTTAAACGATGGCCATATTTCAAGCGGAATGCCAGAAATACAATTTGGCGAAGAAGTTTCAAAAGAAGTAATGTATGACATATACAAATCAAATATTAACGATCCCCATACCTCACGAACTAGTTTTTGGATGCAAATGAAAAAACTGATCCCCGATGCAAGGGAAATAAAGAAAACCATAGGCGGAAGGAGACCAAGATTTATACAATTACCCTCTCTGGAAGAATGCCAGAACACATGGCGAACTATTTATGGCGACCAAGAATGGCGATTTAGCACACAGGACGACGATGATGAATAAACAATAATACCAGTTGGTATTTTTTTTTCTACAATCTTATATAGTATGAGTACTAAGCAATACTACCTTGACGAGATCGCCAAATGGGAGATTGATAGCAATGTTAAGAAACCGACCATTAAATGGACGAAACCCGACATTGTATCATTTTACGAAAAATACCAACCCGAACAACCCCCGCGGGGTGATAACGTTGAAGTTTCATTGCCCCCCGTTGATACATTGAAGAATGTTGTTTTTGATGAGGCGGAAGAATTTACGCCTTTTAAAGAAAGTGATTTGAAGGAAACTGGTATTACTGAAATCAAGGCCAACGTAGGAGAAGAATTGGCGAAAAAAGAAATGCCTGTTTTAGAAGCGTCCACGCCCCCAAATGAGAAGAAAACCCCGATTAAAGCAAAGCGGAATCCACCCGAGAGCGGATATAGTTGCTATGAAATAATAACGGCACATTTGAAAGTATCAAAAGACCCGTTTAACTTCTTGTACATGAAAGTGGATGACCGCACCATATTACAGGAGGATATGAAGAAATGGCACGAGAGCAGATACGCACACATACCACCAGAGCAACGCCCTACTCTTAAATATGGTAAGTTAGATTATAAGACGTTTTTCCGCGATGTTTTATCTCAACACGAGGGCAAACTCACGACACTAAAGGATATGTATGACAGGTTTCATGTGTAAGAGGCAGTTAGTGCTATGTCTCTCATCACATCAATATTGAAATACGAAGGTTTGAAAGATACAGGCTCCGCAGACGCTGATTTATAATACACTTCCATTGTTAATGGAGCATCCGTCGCGTATGCCACTAGAGCATCATTTGTTGTATTATCTACAATTCGTATAGTGCGGTTGTTGGTAGTGTCAGACGGGTTTGGACAAGTCATCTGCCAAGTCAAATTCATTTGAACTCCATATCTTTGGATTAGCCACACACAATCAAAAGACTTATAATCAATGGCGGTTGTATAATTTAGCACTTCGGTATAGTAATCATATGTATTCGTGCCATCTGTGATATGAAACCAAAATTGGAATGTAGCAATGCCAGTTGGTGCGGGTAAATTCAATGAACCACGAAATGATACATTAATGAAATAACCATATCCTAAACTTGATATTGTTTTGCTACCATATCCGCCCGTGCATAGAGTGGTAAATGTGGAACTCGTCATCCATGACCTAATGTCAAGACCAACATAAGCATTTTGAATGTTTCTTGTTAATGTCGGGGTGGCCACGACCGCGATTGTTTTTGTGTCAATAGATTGTTGCTCTTGCGAACGGCCAAATATATTCATTTTTTTAAACTATATATATATCTATCTTATACTATAAGATTTATTATAAGATTTATTATAAAATAATAGAATTTAAATATGAACCATTTAGGCAATCCGTGGGCATATCACTATTATGGCTCTGTGATAATAGACGAGGATTTAGAAGTTGATGGTGTATTATATGGCGACCACATAGAAGCAAACTCAGTCCAAGCAAGGACTGACGACATAACCATATCGTCAAAAAATAATAACTCTTCTTTGTTGATATCTGATACTGGTTATGTGTCAATTAATAACGAATACGACTTACCAATAGCGGACGGCACGGCTAATCAAATATTAAAAACGGACGGGCTCGGCAATACTTCATTTGCTACATTGACTTCAAGTTATATAAGCGACTTTGAATTGGATAAATTAACGGATGTAGTCATAACAGGCACACCCACAAATAACCAACTACTCATTTATAGCACAGGGCAATGGCGTAATACAAACTCACCTTTTCTTAGATTGGATGGGCTCACTATGATGTTTGGAGATTTAAATATGGGAAGTTTTAATATAGTAAATGTCGGTAATGTTGATGGTGTTGATGTTTCTGCCCTTGATAGTGCTGTGGTTAAATTAACAGGAGACCAAACCATAGCAGGAATTAAGACATTTAGCAGTATAATAAATGCTAGTGCGGGGATTGATATGAAAAGCCAAAGTATAACAAATGTTAATTTGGTTGATGGTGTTGATGTTTCGGCTCTTGATACTTCGGCCGTAAAACTAACAGGCGACCAAACAATAACAGGAAACAAAACATTTACTACTTATGTGGCCGTAAAAGACTCAAATCCATTAAACACAGGCAAATTATTCTTCAATTACAACAATAATATGGGCTCTATCTATTCGTCGGAGGTAGGTGGAGTAACGGGCTATCCACTAACTATTGTCGGCTCGTCCATACTTTTTGCTCCAACAACAGGGGGCGGAATGACACTGACAAATAATGTTTTAAATTTTAACAGCTCAACAGCAATCAGCGGACTACCCGCACCATTCTATGATGGCGATGCTTCAACGAAAGCATATACCGATACGAAACTAGCAAAGGACGGCACAACGGCTATGACTGGCAGTTTAAATATGGGTGGATTTTCAATAACAAATGTAAATTTGGTTGATGGTATTGATGTATCCACCCTTGATACCGCAGTCGTCAAACTAACAGGAGACCAAACTATAGCAGGAACCAAAACATTCAGCAACATAATAAATGCTAGTGCGGGGATTGATATGAAAAGCCAAAGTATAACAAATGTTAATCTTGTTGATGGTGTTGATGTTTCTACTCTTGATACTTCGGCCGTAAAACTAACAGGAGACCAAACCATAGCAGGGAATAAAAAATTTACTTCAACAATAGAAGTGCGAGGTGCTACTGCTCCAACCGCTTTTGATGGTATCGGTATTGCCTTTGATACTGCGACAAATATAGGAGAGATTGTGGCACAAAAAATAGCAACTGCTACTTGGTATCCGATGCAAATATCAGGGTCATATGTTGAGTTATATGCGGGGGATAATGTAATAGCGACAGCAACGGGCACGACACTATCTTTAAACAATAGAAAAATTACAAATTTAGCCACACCAACAGCAACAACGGACGGGGCGAATAAAACGTATGTGGATACATTAGACGGGCAAAATGTGAAACTAACAGGAAACCAAACCATAGCAGGAATTAAGACATTTAGCAGTGCCCTTGAAATAAATGGAAATTCAACGAATGCGGCCACAAAAGGAACATTCGTGGTTTTTAACTCCACAGCCAATATAGGAACTATCGGATGCCTTGATATGGGCACGGGTGTAAATTATAACTTTGAAATAAATGCGAAAAAAATAAGTTTCATTATTGATGGGGCGATAGTCGGTTGGGTAAATGCTTCGGGGTTAGATTGTAATAGTAGCAAAATAGCGAACCTTGGAACTCCGACATTATCAACGGACGGAGCAACAAAAGGATATGCGGACACATTGGACGGACAAAATGTAAAACTAACAGGCGACCAAACAATAACAGGAATTAAGATATTTAATGGAAGTAGAAATGATGTAAGAGCACTAAATTTGTTAAGCCAAGCCGATTTCAATAATGTAGATATCATTAATGGTGGAAATATAACATATAATGGGGCGCGGATATTAAACCAAAACGGAGGAGATATATTCTTTTCACAGACAACGGGTGATTATCAGTATTTCTTATTTACTCTAAATACTGCTTCAAGTGGAACCACGAACCAACGAGGTTATGTATTTACGAATGTAGCATCTGATGTAAAAGGTGCGGGACTTTATATTTCAAAACTTTTGGATAATAAATCCGCTTCGTCTGATATCGTCCGTTTTAATAATGCGGGCGGTATGCGGTTTTATGGTGCCTTGGATATGAATTCAAACAACATAACAAGTGGCGGAACAATAACGGGAACAACAATTACTTCAACTGCGGGTATATCAACAACAACAGCAACCGCGAGTGGATTAATAACGGCAAATGCGGGTGTATCAACAACAACATTAACAACAAGCGATAAAATAACAACAGCATCAGGCAAACCGATAATCATAGGCAACTCAACAAAGGGAGTGGGAGCAACTGGAGGATTGGAAATATACGGGACGGCGAGTAATGTAGCAGGGCCACATATACAGGCAATAACAACGGCTGATGCTTATCCAACATTTCAACAACTAAACTGGGCACACGACAATGTCAATTTAAGTTTTGATGCTTATTTTGATGGCACGAACTGGAAATCAAGCCACAGCGGTTCAAACTTTCTAATTCAAAAAGGTGGAAAACTCGCTTTTTATTATAATTCAGGAACAGCGGTTGGAAACAATATATCTTACACTGAGGCGATTAATATTAATACGTCGGGAGAGTTAGTTTTACCAACAGCATCCAGCGGATTTTTAACATTAAGAAAAAGACCAAGCAATACGACAAACCCACAAATATTTATGAAAGCAGGAGACTCATCAGGTTATGCTTCAATAATGAATACAGGAGGTTTATTACACGCTTGGTCAACTTCACTATCAAATGGTGAAAACAATACAGGTTATGTTTATTTGTATGCGGGGGCAAATACATGGTCTTCTGGTTCAGACAGGAGATTAAAATCAGATATTAAAACACTAGACTGCGGGGATTGTTGCGATAAACTTATGAAAATAAATTGCTGTTCATATTATTTGAAATCAGACAGCAAAAAAGAAAAAAAGAACCACGGATTTATTGCGGATGAAGTAAAAAAAGTATTTCCAGAATTTGTATCTGAAAGTGGGGTAAAAGCGGACGATGGAAATGGAAACTTTGAAGGTATATCATACACCGACTTCATACCAATATTAGTCAGTGCTTTTCAACACATGGCGGATAATCTCGGACATGTCCGAGATAGGGTAGATAATTTAGAAAAAGAAAATAAAAATCTTATGAATATATTACTAGATTTAACCAATCAACTAGCAGAAATAAGAGCCGTTGTATATCCAACCAATGGCTAATAATACAACTAGACTTCACAGACCCCCACCTATTATGGATATGGATGGCGAACTAACTCCAGAATTAAAGTCCCGTGTCCTTGAAGTAGAACTGAAGAATGAAGAAAAAAAGATAGAGCATGAATACACCGATAGTTGGGACTGCTGTTGTATGACAAAAAAAACGGATAGCAGATTAATTAAATACTTATTTCAAATGGCGATCATAATAGCAATAATCGCATTAGCGATCGTAAAACTTTCTAATCATAATCTTGATTGTAATCAAACTAATGTGTATGTGGGGCTCATTTCGTTGATGGTAGGTATCGTTTTACCCTCTCCAAGTTCTGGGGGTGGTAAGAAGTAAATTAAAAACCAAAAACAGATAAACCGAGTATATTGTCGTAGTGTATTTGAGTTTTAAGATGTTTCTGTAAATTATCTTTTCTAAACGAATTGCCACATGAACACTTGATTATGGTTGAACAACGTATTTTAGTTTTTTCAATAAGTTTCTCTCTGTTTTGCTCATAATATTCTTTGTGTTTTTTATCTATACGCTCTTTGTTTCGTTCGTAATGTTCTTTACCTCGTTGTGATACATAATCTTTATTTTTTTCATACCAGTTTCGCCCTCTTTGTGATACATTCTCTTTGTTTAATTCTCTACATTCTTTTGTTTTTTGTGTCAAATATTCTTTATTTTCTTCATAATATTCTTTATTGGTTCTACCTGCTACGTATCTATTTACACATTTTTCTGTTCTTCTAATCCATTCACCCTCTCGTTTCCTCAATTGATTTACATTTTCGCACTGATATTCTTCAATCAATTCAACGAAGGCATCATCATATTTGACGATTTCAAAAGAAGAAACATAATCGCATTTACCATTCATCCATCTTTTATAAACAATTTTATGAGCATAAAGTCTTTTGTATAATGGTTGAGTTGTTGAACCGATATACACCTGATCCGTTTGGTATGCCCTGATAGCATATATTTTACCTTGTTTGTAGTCAGGCATCCTTTTATATCGTTTATTCTCGTTATCTTTAAATAGAATCACATTCATATAAATGTGTCTTATACCAAGCAACGTCGCCGGCACACATTAATGGTAAAGCCTCATCAAAGGAACGACAGGCATTGTTTCCGTTATTTATGAAAACACATTTGAGCCCAGTTTCAAAACCATGTTTTATACACCACACACAACAATCCTTTTTTGAATTATTGACCCGAGAGTAAAAGTCGCAGGCAGTCCGCGACATAGCAAATCTCCAACAAGTTGGAGATAACACAAATATCAATATTAATAACATTATATATTATCTTTCTCTTTAATTATATTATTGTAAATCGCCTCTCGTTGCTTATCCGTCAGTGGCAGGCGGTAAAGGATATTTTCAGGTTTTCTAAAAACGGCAGGGTTTTTATTCACCAAGTTCTGAGTGATGCGGATTTGGTCAATTTCCTTCCCTAGCCTTTCCAACTCTTCAAGTTGTTGCTCGTCCTTGCTTTTTTCTTTTTTATTTTCCATGATATATAATAGCGGATATAAAAAATGCCACACGAAAAACCATTTTTCGCATACTATGGCAAAATTAAACGGGAACATAAGTTTTTGTTGAATGAAGGAGACGACACTGCATGGGCTGAAGGAATTCGTGAAGGTATCCGTAATCAGGCCTATGAGATGCTTAGAACGGATAGATTATTGGATGCTTCAACAAAGAGGGGGAATACTATGGAAGATTTAAAAGACAGGATTAGCGCCTTGGACAATAAACAAGCAATTTATGCAAATATGAATTACGACGAACTGAAAGCACACCTTCAAGATGACGGCATTGATATGAAAGAATTTGAAAGAAAACACGGAACTGCCCCCATGAACGAACAAATGATTGAAATGCGAAAATTAGCAATGGCTACCGATAAATATGATATAGCACACATAGAAGACAATATCCAGCAAATGAAGCGAGATATAGCGCAATTGGTGAAACAAGGATACAGAGAAGAAGAACTAAAACAATTAACTGATAAGGGCTTAACATATATGAAAAACAAAGGCAACAAAGACAAAACTCGTCCAATACGAAGAGAGGATAGAAAGCAAGCGGAGCAAGATTACAAAGAATGGAAAGAAAACCGAGAAGAGTGGGAGAGAAAACACCCAGATGATGCTTCAATAGAAGCACAGATAGGCGATGAACACAAGATGCTTGTGCCACGAATAGGTGATGACCCCCGAAGTGTAGAAAGATTTGTTAATGCTATTATTAGAAGTATTCAAGAGATAATTATGAGCCCCAGACTTAGTAGATTACTTAACCTTGCTACGGGCGGTGGGCGATATGGTGTGGTAAGGCTTGCATGGGGACAGATATTGAGATTACTTGCCAACAATCCACAACTACGTGTAATGAATGTTGGATTACTTGGAAGAAGAAGAGCAGATGCTCTCAATACCTTTTTGCTAGCACTAGCAAGAAATGAAATGCCAGAGGGTTTGCCTCCTCCTAATCCTCGTTTAATCGCGAGCGGACAGCAAAGAATTGGTGATTATTTATTAAGGACTATGGATACAGATTAGCCACTGGATTAATATCTTTAGAGGCGTGGAAATTTTTTAAAACAAGCGTAGAGACTATGACGGTTCTCGGTGTGGGAAAAGCACTTGGAGAAATATATAGAACATGGTCTGCTCAACCAGATGCTATCATTAAGTTGGAAGAAGAACGAATTCATACCGAGGAAGTAATTATAATGGTGGGGGCACACGAGTGGAAAGCCGTCTCCAATTAGAAGATAGAACTCGCGGTAAGTTTCCTTACATTCTCCCAGCAGATGCTTTGGATTTAGTTGCTTTTGAACATGATTTATTGTATGCTACTGGCGATAAGAATGTCCAAGACTTTGCCGATAAACGATACTTTGAAAGAATTACCAATATGGGTGATTATCTGACGAGTAATGGTTTGGCTACGGCCGAAGTTGCCAAGAGTATTTTTGACAATTACAACTCAAGGTTTTCAAAAGCGGATATATCTAAAATGGCCTTAGAAGCACAGGGGAGGGCACGTGGCGGAGTATCTTTTTGGGATGCGATGAAGTTTTGGAAAACTATCAAAACCACTCCTCCAGATGCGAAGTATAATGGATTTATAGGCGATGTAGATAAAACATTAATGTCTATGATTGGTATTATGAAAAATGTGGGCAGTTTTGATAAGGATGCCACATTTAAAGTAAATAAAGCGGTAAATCCTGCTACATTTAATAAACAATATGCGGAACTCGTTGATGGTTTTAACAAAATGGTGAAATCACAAGAAAAAGCGGATGGTGTGAAAGGATATTCTCTTATCGCACCAGCAAATGAAACCACAATTAATAATTTTATAGAAAAAATAAATACAAAAGATATTCCACCAAGTATAGAAAAAGATATAAATCTTAGTGTTGAAGTCCCGATCGCATACTCAGACGATATGGTAGTAGCAGATACTATTGGACTGGGCAATAACTTGCTCATACTTGATGATAAAGGTGCCCAAACGAGGCACTTAAAGGGATTTGTTAAATCGTTGAGAGAGAAAACTGGAAAGAAAATTAAACTTTCTAATTATGACGATCCAAAAGTTGGATGGGAAGAGGCCATTAAACAAGCACTAAATCAAGGTGCTAGTATATCAGATGTAGCAGATGCGGATGATATTTTGGATAAGAGAATTTATCAAGAAGTGAGGGGTAAATTGACACCAGACCAAATGAAGCAATTAGGAAGATTTAGAATTGAGGGATGCGAGTGTGCCAAGAAAACAAACACCACCACAAACTCAACCACCACAAACTCAACCACCACAAACTATGCCACCGCCCAACTATGCCACCGCAAAAACTATGCCCACCGCAAACTATGGCCACCAGCACCACAAACCTCAACCCACCAGCACCGCAAACT
>WBZZ01003552.1:0-20000 GCA_019918135.1 Paulinella micropora
GGTCATCCTACCTTGGTATTTCATCAAAAACAATCAAAACTAGTTTGAAAACATCTGATCTAACAGATATTCTGTAATTTCCATATCAATCATCTTCGTTTCCCGAAAATTCAAAGTCTGAATTGCCTGCCAGCGCATTCTGCTCCTCCAGCTTGTCTAAGTTCGTCGCTTTCTTCGGCCTGGATTCTACAACTATGTGCTCCCATACACGAGTTACAAGCGCTGGCTTATTCCCGGAAGTCGGGAGACCCTTAGCTTGACAATATTTTTTGAGAAGCTCGACAGTCACACCAGGCATCTTGCCAAAACTTCTCCTCATTGAGACCCTGACTTACCGCTTCGGCACATTTAGTCTCAATCTCAAGCACAGGATCTTTTTCAATTCCAATGCTGGCCCATTCCTTCTCCTCCTCACTCGTCATAGCACGCGAGCCAGGATATGTTTTGGGATGCTTGGGTGTGGGCTTGCTGGAATAGATGAGGTGTTTGGGCAACCGGGCACTTTCGGCCGGAGTGAGTTGATCCCTATCCTTCCTTGCTTGGAACCTTGCACGGGGAACAGACCAAAGGTCCGGAGGGATTTCATCAAGAACTCTGATGTTCTTAGCCACCCATGCATGCCCTCGCTCGTCTTCCACAGGCCCGATACTAGCGGGATAACCAGGCAGCCCATCCTGACCATACTTGCCTTCCCTCCGTATATTAGTAAACTGGTATGTGAGCATATACTCACGCATTAGCTGCACTTCCTGCTCGCTCATGTGACCAGAGTTGAAAATTGAAGTAAGATCTTCTTTCTGCTGGTCAGTGACCCACTGAACAGGAGGGAGCGGGTTCGGGCGTTCAAGGATGGGTTCCCTGATATAGAGATTGAGTGGGGACCGCCAGGCTTCGCCACCCTCTCCGCACCAGCAGGGATCTGCGTCGCCCTGCTGTTTATACTCGCGGTTGGCATGCCACATTCCTCGGAGGACGCGGTCTACTGCCAAGACAACGGTTTGTTGGTGTGCTTAGCATTGGGGTTAACACACGTGCAAAGTACTTTTCCCAGTCGTACTAGCTCTGAGTGAGGAGCAACAAAACCACCCGCCGCTGGCTGTTGCGGTATCCAAGCATCATCTTGTAGAGGCCTTGCGCGAGGTTAGTAGTGGTGAGAGTCTTGTTCCAACCAAAGTGTCTGGTTATGTAATGTCTCTGGTCTTGGATGTTGTGGGTGTGGTGACGGGGGCACCGGTTGGTACGGACACGGTTTTTCCAATTCACTTTGCAGAGATGACAGTAAAACATCTGCGCATGCACCGCAGTGTTATCGCCTGCACCATCTACCTCAAGGTCGAGCTTGTCAGCAGACATAGTCACGGGATCAAACAGATCGGCACGCAGCAGATGGTAAAGGAACGTGGTATTAGAGTTGGCACTGTGCGCGATGCCGGGGTCATGCACCAGGATGTACTCAATCTTACCGCCAAAATTAATAGCACCGCCCCACATGAGCTCCATAACCCTCCTGTTCTTGAAGTCATCAAAAACGCGGCGTGCGGATGGTATGTAGAAAGGTTTGGACATATCAATCGTAAAAAAAGACAGCCACTGGTGTGCTACGGCGGCTTGTGTGATACGATTCTGGTGATGTCTACGGCAGATTTGGTGGATTTTATGATGCAATTCGTTCCTTGCTTTGAACTCAGCTGCGCTGAGCTCTCCTGAAAACCCCGCATCTCAATCCATCATAAGGTCCCAGCACGTCTGGCACACACCGTACTCCCCCTTGCGCATCTCTTTTACGTGCGACCAATCACGCTTCTGGACCTTTTTCACTGCTTTCTTGGAGGGGGGAGGTCCATTTGGCTTCCCAATACCAGGGATCTCTTTTCCCCACTCCTTGCAGATGTATGAGAACATGTTCTCAAAGTCATCTATCTTCTGTAGATGCCAGATACCGTCAGCTATGGTCTCTACATTTTTCACAAAGTAGTCGAACATTATGCTGTATATCCAGTCATCCTGACATATACGCCCTGAAAGCGAGCCTCCGCTGAGATAAAATTGTTTGTTGCGGTTGTAAAGTCCGAGAGCGCGGCTCATAGTTCTATTTCCTATGCCATGATAACGCTGCCACATGCGCCTGCATACCGGGCGCCCTCGAATTCGGTACTGTCTGACTCCGTCAAGGTCAAAAGCTTCTACCTGTGACGCCGTCCAGGAAGTGAGCTCTTTCATCGATTTGCACACATTTTTTATGCGTGCTTGTATGCAGGGTTCAGTAGATACGAACATAAAGCAATATCGATCTTTGCAGCATGCCGAATGAAGCTCATGATCAAGCTGTGCTAGAGTTATGCCTAGTAAACGTTCTCTCGCTGCCGGTCGAATCTCTTGCGCAGTTCCTCGCTTTCTTTTGCGCATGATATAAGCTCTGGCGGTTTTACGGGCGACCTTTCTTCTCTGGATCGGAGCATCGTATCGGACATACAACTTCAAGTCCTCGACTTCCTGCTCCGACAGTTGTGCACCGCTAGAGCTATCGGGAGTTGTGGTGGAAGTCTTAGACGCTGCCTGGCGGCGGAGAGTCGGAGCAATGGTATTAGTAAAGGTTGGGAAATGAGGGGGTTGTATATGCAGCCCACCAGTTGAAGTTCCAGAGACAACACGCCTCGCTGCGCTGCTGCTGCTATTACTACTGCTGCTAGAACTCACACTGCTAGAACTCGCAGTGGTGGATGAGAAAGCGGCGGATAAACCAGTAGTTGATGGCAGATCATAGTGTTTTCTGAAGCGAGCTAGGGGATCCGGGGCTGGGGAAGATGCGGGAGCTAGAAGGGGACGTAAGCCAGCCGGTACTGGTGCGCTGCCTGCCTCCTCCCTTCGGTCTTGCCTCTTAAATCGTGCTAAAGGATCTAGCTTTTTCTTCATAGAGAAGCTTTGCAGGCATATAAATGCGGGCGCAAGTCCCAACAACAATGGCAAAGTGAAACGCATCTAGTAGAGTACCTATGCGTGCATATTTGCATGCATACGTATACATGCGTAACATTGCATACATGTACACATACACTGAAAAAAATAGATAGATAGATAGACAGATAGATAGATAGATAGATCGATAGATAGAGAGAGAAAGAGAGAAAGAGGAAAGAGAGAGATAGATAGAGATAGAAGAGAGAAAGAGAAGAGAGAAGAGGGGGGGGGCTGCGCAGCACAGCTTTTTAAACTAGAAATGAAAAAACAACGCTTAATAGGCAAATGGGTTATTATTCACAGCTAGAGAACAAGTAAATGGAAGTCTGTGCAAGGTTAGAATGATAAACTAGCATGGAATGATGAGGAGAGCACAGACCAACAAGTACGCAGGAATTCAGCGGTCAGGTGGTTGACTCAGTCTAAAAAACACAAAAGATTATATAAAAGAAAGAAGAATAGGCAGAAAGTTTTATTACATGATTAGTCAAGTCTGAGTTACATTTCTAGTACCATCCTGTTCGACGTGCAAGATGTAGGACTGGAAAACAAAAATCTGCGCTGCGCAGGTATGACTTCCACAACTCTAAGAGACAAAATAGGTACAGACATACAAAAATAGTGTTTGTCAGAGCTTGACACCTAGGATACCTAACTCTGTGATCAGTAAAGAGGAGCTAACCAGCCTCAGGGGCCACGTTTCCACCGGAAGAAACTTGCGCAGCGCAATCTGAACCAAAAAGTTGTGGGACAGTATTTACAGAAAGTAATGCATTACATTGAAAAAAACAATTGACACAGACCTTCCTAAACATGTGTTCTATCTCGTGAGAGTATATAAACGCTTTTGGGAGTGTAGCTGGATAAAAACAAATGAAAAGAAAAACCATTTCCTGCGTAAATTTGGGATTTTTGGTTGTTTTCCTATACATACATTGCAAGGAAAGCAATAAAAAAGAAACAAACTTAGCGCAGACTTGTACAATGATGAAATAAAGGTCTGTGATAAAAAAGCAAAAAAAACAAATATCAGAAACAACAGAAGAAAAGAGAGAGCGACAATTTCCTGGGCAAATTTGGGATTTTTGGTTGTTTTCCTATACATACATTGCAAGGAAAGCCAATAAAAAGAAACAAACTTATCACAGACTTGTAATATGATGAAATAAAGGTCTGTGATAAAAAAAGCAAGCAAAATGGATCAGAAACAACAGAAGAGAAGAGAGAAGGACATGTAGAAGGCGTCAAGAAAAGAGTTCTTTGTGTGCCGAAAAATACGGTCGTTGCCGCTTTTCTTTGCCCGTAACCGGCGCAGGTCACATTTTGCGCTGACGAGGACACGCAAGTAGTGCTGGGCAGTCCAGATGAAAAACAAGAAGGGCAAGGATGTGTCTAAGTTGTTGGCGTAGAGACGAGACGAAACTCGCAAAGTTTTTTGGCTGGTAGAGATTAATGACAAAAGTCAAGACTGGAAGCCGGACGAGGAATTGCGTCAGAGAGACGATTGGGTCGGTCTATCCTGCCTCGTAACCATCCCAAACGCCAATACGCTGGGTTTCCTGCCTGTGTACATGGTGCAGTACTTTGACAATGCAGGGCACCCAGGAAAACAGTCCATGTGGGAAAATTCTCCAAAGGAGCCAGAGAGTGGGGAGGTGCGGAGAGGGAATAGACAGAGGAAGGAGAGAATGAGACTTGAGCCAGAAATGGAAGAAGATGAAGAAATTGATGAGGAGAAGAAAGAAAAAGGAAAGAAGAAAGAAAAAAAACAAAGAAAGAAGTCAGCAGCCAAAAGACAGAAGCAAGCCAGCAGCGGGAGGAATGGGGGAGCGAAGAAAGGAGATGAAGAGGAGGAGGAAGGAGAAGAAGAAGAAGAAGAAGAAGAAGAAGAAGAAGAAGAAGAAGAAGAAGAAGAAGAAGAAGAAAAAGAAGAAGAAGAAGAAGAAAAAGAAGAAGAAGAAGAAGAAGAAGAAGAAGAAGAGTGGAAGGATACTGGGAAAAAAGGGGAGGGAGGGAGAGGAGGAAAGGGAAAGGGAGCGGGGAAGAGAAAGAGGGTAAAGAATAAGAAGCAGAAAAGGAATGCAGCAAACAAAGGACGGAAGAAAGGAGCAAAGAAGGGAGAGAAAAAAAGGTGGAAAGAAAAAAGATGTAGAAAAAGATACACCGGCAGTGAAGAAGGCAAGAAAGAAAAAAAGCATGTATGTTCAGACAGAAGCAGAAAGAACTCTTGCAGACAAGATCAATGAGAGAGAAAGAATCAGAAAACAAGAAGAAGAAAAGAAAATCAGAACAGATGGAAAGAAAGAGGGAGAGAAAGGGAGCGATGGGGAGACAGCAGATGTGTTAGATTCAACCGGGGAAGTGTCTATTCCAATCAAATCCTCTACCGATCCCGCCAAAACACTCGACCCCCCTTCTTCAAACCCACTTGCCGCTTGGAAGGGAGTGGACTCTGTTTTCGACCCTCTGGCTTCTGTGAAATTCAAGCGGGTGGACTTGGGCAGGGATCGTTTTGCTGACACTTTCGTTCGTCCCCCACTAAGTCACCGTCCACCCACCCCACCTACGCCAAATGTTGATGACATTAACTTTCAATTCGAGTCGCCGTCCCCCCCTAAGTCGCCGTCCCCCCTAAGTCGCCGTCCCCCCCTAAGTCGCCGCCCCCCACTAAGTTACCGTCCCCCCTAAGTCGCCGCTCACCCCACCGCTTCCCGAGGGTGGAGTGGATATCAAGCAGGGGTTTTCTGCAGACAGATTGTATTTTACGGTTTTGAGCAACGAGCAATATCAATTCTGGGACAGGGACGGGAACGAGGTTCAGTATTGCAAGGGGCAGACTCTCTTTGCTAAAAATAGCCCTGGTCACAAATGGCTGCTGACTTTGTTGACACGGATGTCATGGATTCAAAGAAAGGGGGCAGATGGCGCTCTTATGTGGCCCGAACGATGTTTTGCGTTCCTCAACAAGAACGAATTAAAGCCCGATGAGCCTGCGGAAGAGGTCATTGTCTTCGGGCCTGTCGGTAATTTGGGAAAAGCGTCGAAGTTGAGGAAAAGTGTCAAAATTAGTGAAGAAAGCTGTTGGTATTAAGGAAAGTGGATGGTTTTCCCACCCCATTCCAGTTATGCATCATGAGGTTCTGCCTGCTGGATTTGGATGTGCCCTTCAGACAGATTGAGGACTGGCAGTTTGAGGCCGAGTACCTTGGGTATATAACACCTTACGCGTCCGACTTGCCAGCAAAAGAACTCAAGCCCCTTTTCGAAATGAAATCATTTGCTGAACAAATGAGAGAGGCTGCGGAAAAAGAAGCGAAGGAGGCCAAGAAGCAGGCAAAACAGCGCAAGGCGCGCTGAAAGCAGCCACGAGACTTGTGGAGATGTCGGAAACGTCGCTCGGCGATGAGGAAGGGGAGGGTACCGAGGAAGACGATCAGGAATCCGAGGTGAAGAGTAAGGCTGTGAGCAAAAATAAACCTGAGAAGGGCTGGATTCGGAGGCCGCCACCGTACACACCAACGGATGATGACATCAAATGTGGGCTGTGGAAGGTGGGAAATCACAAGTGGTATTGTATCTGCGGCTTTCGTATTGTGATTCTGTTAAAGCGGCCGCTGTAGATCCAGCCAACAACGCGTACGCAAAGGAAGTGCAGCGGTTAGCCAACGCTTGCCGGAAGCAGGGCCGGGACTTCCAAAAACTGCACTCCCTTTTGGAACATTTTGGTGCAGCTTCGGTCGCCTCATCATGCAAGCAGCCTCCAGCCAACATCCCTCCTGAGCAACTTTATTTGTTTCAACCGGGTAAATTAGTACGCTTTCCCCCTCCCCTCCCCACCCCTTTCCACCATCTCCTAAATACATTATCTTCTTTTTGCAAGGTTGGCCAGCTAGTGGGCAGTTTCAGACGCCTGGTGTCATGCAGCAGCCTGGTGGCATGCACGGTGGGCAGTTTCAGACGCAGCAGCCTGGACATCATGTTAATGTTCAAGAAGGTAAGATGATGTCTGCATCCTTCTTGAACATTAACATGATGTCCGCATCTCACTCTGTAATAAACAAGGAATGTGTGAAACTAGGCAACATTGGCGGGTACGGTGGGAGCCAGCAGTATGGCGGGTACGGTGGGACTCAGCAGATACCCCAGCCGTTTCCCCCCCAGCGCAGCCGGTAGCGCAGCAGGTTGTTGTTCAGCCTCAACCAGATCAGTCTGTACTACCTCAGCATTTGCAGCCTCAACCGAATCAGGCTGCAGCTGCACCGCTACCTCAGTTTAATGTACAGCCCCAACAAGCTGTGGTGGCATCTGCGAACAGCGGCGATCTTGCCGCTTTTTTAGCCTCTAGCTCACAGCAAGCTAATGCCTTTCTGGTGCATACGCAAGCACAGAATAACTCTTATTTGCAATACCTTGCAACGCGGAAATAATATCTGTGCTTGAGTGAGCACGTGGGGCGTTGGGGGCGGGGGGGGGGGGGGGCTCACTCAGTCACACGCCCAAACATTAAGTTGGAGTTTTACTTTTCCAAATCGTTTTTAAATTTTCACTTGCTCTTTCCCCTTTCCCCTTACATTTCTATCATATTTACATAATATATATTCTGTGACTTTTTCATACCCCTAACGGGAAGCGTTTGAAAAATTTTTTTCTAGATAGTTAGACTATACTGAATATAGTGACGTAGTTATGATAAATAAATATCATTGTAAAATGATTTATTATTACTTAATTCAATTGTTTTTATTTAGTTCTGATTATTTTAAGGATCAGTGCGGTACTTGGGTGAGGGGGGGGGGGGGGGTCGGGAGCGATCGGCCTGCATTTTCAAGTCAACTTCAACCTATCACTTCAAGTTTGTAAATAATGTTTTTATTAAAATAAAGTTTAATTATTATTGAATTAAATGTTTTTCGTCGAATTCCAGCTGTTGTAAATGATCCTGCATGTTTTCTTTATATTTTGAAAAGCTCAACTCGGGTGGTGGGGAGCGGTCGTCCGGCACGCACTGCCAAGTCAGACTTACACCTTCCAAATCATTTTTTTCATTGAAATAACGTTAATTATCATTAAATTAAATGTTTTTTATCGAATTCCAGCTGTTGTAAATGATCCTGCATGTTTTCTTTATATTTTGAAAAACTCGACTTAAAGAGACTTGAATAGACTTAAAACGTGACATTACATTTTTGTGAATCCATAGTTTTACTGCCTATAACCCGCGAGCAAATGGGAAAATCGAGCGGGTACACAGACCCCTCAAAGCCTCGCTAAAGATGTATTGCACGAAGAAGGAGAATCAAAGAGCATGGGTCGAGGCAGCACCATCATGAGTCATTTGCGTTTGCAATGAACTGTCTACACTCTACGGCGTTAGGAGGCTCGAAGAGCTCAATCTCGCCATTATCAGTTAGTATATGGGCGTGAGCCTGATATCCCGACTTCGCTCCTTCACCCAAAAGACACTTTGGCGGATGCGGATGAGTTGTTTGGGATGAGACTTAGGGTGAAGATGGAGGCGGAACAAATAGTCAGGGCGCATAGAGAGGCGGAGCGCCGAAAGACTGACGCTGAAGGGGTGCGACAAGCGCACTTGGATCAGATTAAGTTCCAGGTCGGGGATATTGTACTATTGTACCATCCTCAAGTCCCAAAGGGAGTCAGCTCTAAGCTGTTCACTCACTGGAAAGGACCTTATCAAATTATGGAACAGACGGGACCTCTGAATTACAAGATCAGGGGTAGAGGGAAGGTGCAAATTGTGAATGTAAGAAGGCTGATTAAGTATGATCCCTTCTTACTGGAAGATGAATCCGTTGAGGAGGCGTTAAAACGGATGAAGTATGATTTCAAAGAGGTGCCGCCCATCCACAAGGAGGCTGGCATAGACCAAGACGATGCTTATCGGGCACCGATAGCTGAAAAGGAGGAGAGTGAGGTGGACAGCAAGGAGAAGACTGACCGCATCAGCGCGGTGGGGACTCAGTCTAAGTCTCCGCGAGAGCATAGCGAAAAGAAGGAGAAGATCACAGAGGCGCAGCTAAGGAGAGCGCGGAATGACCTTATCAACGACCAACCGAGGAAGGCGATGAGGTCGATGAGATCAAAGGACGTCCACCAGGAGGAGGAGGGGACGGACACTGACCCAAACGCTGGCAACGTTGAGATTGTCCATGAGCGATGGAAGGAAGGCGATGCGATAGCAACCATCGCATGGGTGAAAATGTTTTCTATCTGATGAGACCAGCGGAACAACATGTCGCTGATGACACTCTCTCAGACTTATACTTGATGCGGGTCGTGACGGTCCCACGACAGATGCGTGTCACACGGACACTCAAAATATCATCAGCCGCAAAGATAGTACAACCGATACTCCAGTTCTGGAGAAGTATGGACCCGGTTGAGGATCCAAAGGCAAGACATTTATCTGCCAGTATATAAAGACGCAAAAAGTCTCGAGACATGGGATGATACAATTACTCCCAGAGACAAGGATTACACTGCGTGGACCATTCAGACACTGCCAAGAGGAGTGCTTGATGTCCCTTTTGAATTATCGTTGGGCGGAATCCCTAATAAGATATGGGACATTCTCGAACAGTCAAAGTTCGATCTGACTTTTGTTGGTGGTCCTCCACCAGGCAAAGAAATCCGCGCCAGAGGACGAAGGCAGTGACAAAGAAACTATTTTTCTTTATGCGTCTCAAATAAACTGATTGATTGCCCACGGCGTATCATGATTCGATCATGCATCATCAGTTATCAATATGAATATTAAAAAGACTCAGTGATATAACTTGGCATTCGATCGCAACATACGAGTGCGAAAGGTCGATCGACGATGATACTACACCGTATACGGGGATCGCTAGTGTATTGAGCGATGGTGTTCCCGGGTATGACCCTTTCCAAGTCCTGGGATGATGTTCTCGAAAATGAACTGTTCTCTGAAACTTTCATTAAATTATTTTTTACGATAGATTATATACTGTCGTACCTGAGCACGGTCAATCTCTACTTGTGTCGGTGTATCGCAGGGTCGGGTACATACACCTCGACTTCGGATATAGCTATTAGGACTGGCCCCCTAATACTATATCATAGGATATCTGCCTTATACAAGGGTATGTCATAAAAAAAGACAATGTACTTACGATCTCCCTGTGAATAATAATAATAATAATAATAATAATAATAATAATAATAATAATAATCATAATAATAATAATAATAATAATAATACTGCTGCTTCTCTGTCAATGGCTGATGCATTTCTGCACATGCGCCTCCATCGTCTCACCCGTGAGGGGAGTACGAAGAATTGACGATAAGCTCTAATGACACCCCCGCAAAGGCAGTTCCAACACTTCCAGACGGACCGGTATGTTCAATGAAAATACTGGTCCAGACGGACCGGTATGTTCAATGAAAATACTGGTGGCACCGACGGGAATCGAACTGGCGACAGGGCCCAGATGGTAGAACTTGACCACTGGGCTATCACGGTGTCCAAATAATAATAATAATAATAATAATAGACTTATCAGTCAATTGGCCTTTGATCCTGTCGGACATGTGCCTCCATTGGTAGCACGGGACCGTTCGGTGACGCGGCTCCGCTCCAAAGACTCGACTGGCAGTGCAATGTGCAAATGAGCGTGCTGTGCATGTGCAAGTGGGTGCAAGGAGTGAGAGGAGTTATCTGCCGAGAAGAAGTCCGCGACGCTGCGCTGACCTCCACCTACAACAGATCTAGCCAGACATTCTACCTGACTAGGCCTTCCCCTCCTTCTACCCACCTCCTGAACGACCGTGAGGTCGATCACCTCCTCCTCCTCCTCCGCCCCCTCTGCCTCCCTGGTCTGCGCCTCCAACTCCTCCCACTCCTTCCAGATGGTGGCAACAAACCTTCCTAACTCCTCCTCCACCTCTTCTGGGACAGGGATAAACAAAACGCCGAGCATCGCCGCCATCTTTTCATCCTCCCCCTTCAGCCATTCCTCTTTGAAGAGCCTCATCTCCTCCTCTGCCTCCCGCAGTTCCCTGTGATAAAGCCCTCCTCGATTCAGCATGAGGGGCTGCCGGGCTTGCGCCTCATCGATAAACTTAAACAGTGCCTCACGAGAGCTCGCAAACGTTGGGCAATGCAGCAGGAAGTGACGTAACGACTCGTTAACCTCAGTGCCACACAAGGCGAAACAGCTTGAGCAGTCCGGCGAGCATGAGCCAAATTTGGATCGGTAGAGGCGAAGGCGATTGTTGCAGCTCAACAATCGCCTTCTGATAAGGTTGTGACTTCCCCCCTCCAGCGCCCGCCAACGTGGGAAAGCAGAGCGGGAAGACATCTGGCTAAGCAGCACCCTAAGCCCATCAGAGGGCTTAGCCTGCCGCTCCCAGCCAGCTACTTCCTGCCGGACAGACCATTGCTTTACCACCTCGTTCCAGTTCGCCAGAGCGGCCCGCCAGTCCTTATCATCTACCGTGCCATCTTCGTTCACGACCCGCTTGAGCGCATCCAAGCCCTCCCGCAGCCTGTGATCTGCTAAGATCAAATTTTCCGTATCTTCCTTCCATTTGCACCGACCCGTGTTGTAAAGCCTGCGTGTTAGCGCTGTGTTGCCCAGTAACTCGATGCGCCCTAGGAACCGAAGCCGGGCCGCCTTGGCAAGGATGCTAAAACTCGGCGTGCGGCCTAAACCCCTGGTGATGCAGCCGCTTGTGCGCGTACCAACACCCAAGATGACCCGCAGGGGCGCTACCAACGCGCCCTCCAGCTTACTCAGCTTGTTGGCGCCCGGCAGATCCCAAAAAGCCGATGCGTAAAGCAACTTTGCGCCAACCATTTGCTGCCAATTCATCAGCCGAAGACGCGCTGGAACTTCATGGGCAATCCAGAGGGGGTAGCAGGCAGCCGTTCCCGCTACAGTGATTTCCGCCGCCCGCTTCGCTTGCGGTTTATCGGAGAGGGTGTCCGTGAGCAGAACTCCCAGGTATTTGTAGTGGTCGGTGACGTTGAGAACCTTGCCCCGGAACCTCACGCATGGGGGCGACTTTTTTGACTTGGCGTGCCCGTATATCGGCATGACTTCCGTCTTGCCCGGTTTCAGGTTGATTTCAAGCCGATAGTCCTCCACGAATGTCGCCACGACATTTACAATCTGTTGAAGCTCCGTGACACTATGCGCAATTACCGCAACGTCGTCGGCGTAAAGCAGGGTCCGTATGTCTTCGATGCGGTTGAGGTCCTCGATCTCCAACTCTTTCGCGATTCGGACCGTTAGCTCATCCATGAAGACGTTGAACAGCGACGGTGACAACGGCGACCCTTGCTGAACTCCCATCTCTTCCAGCACTTCACCAGTGAGTTCGCCATCGACTAGCACTCGCGATGACGTTCTTCGGTAAAAACGCCGCAGAATGCGATAGAACTTGCCCTGTACCCCCATCTGGGTTAGCCTCTGAAACAACCCGGCCCGCCAAACCGTAGGGAATGCCTTTCTCAGATCCACGAACAAAACGAAAGAACGGAGGCCAGCTTGTTGTCTAAGGCGCAGACGCTCCTTAAGGACAAAAATCTGGTCCCCCGTACTACGTTTTGGCCGGAACCCACCCTGCTCTGGGCGAAGCCTGCCCGGCTGATCGATGAAAGCCGTAAGCCTCGCCGCCATAAGGGACAGATACATCTTACCCAGACAGCTCAGAATCGCGATGTCTCTCCAATTTTCCGGATCGGTTGGGTCGCCTCCTTTTGGGATGTTGACGATAATCGCTTTGCCCCAGTCGCTGGGGGTGTATTCGCACGATTTCAACCAGTTGAAGAAGCGCACCAGAAAGCTCACAATCCGCGTGCCTCCGTACTTGAGCATCTCGTTCTTGATCTTATCCGGTGAGCACGCTTTGTGATTCTGGAGATTTTCCTGGCAGAGCTCCACTTCCTTCTCGGTGTAATCATAGTCCAGCGGGCCCGTCTCAGTCCGGATCTCCTCGGCTTGCGCCATGGCCTCGAATTGGTCGCGCAGGTTGTCGTTATACTGGAAGGTTTCGCGGGCCTTCCGCTCGGGCTCAATCCGCGCTGCTTCCTCATCAGAACCGACTTCCTCTACACATGCATCCTCCAAAAACTGGTTTTCTTTGGGGACCACCATACGTCGGCGGTATTCTTCCCATTCTTGTAGTTTTTCCCGGAGTGTGCATGCCAGAGTGCCATCGGGCTTCCGAACAGGAGCAGAAGCGTTCGACCGCCGAACCCCGCCCAAACGCTTTGACAGCTTCCAGTACGTGGCCATGGTAGCGCTCCTGAAGTTGGCAGCGGTGTCATTCTGGACCCGCTTCCACGCTTGCTCCTTCTTCTCCTTGCATAACCTTCTGACCGCCTTCCTCGCTTCTTTATATCTTTGCCAGGCCTCTCGGTTGGCCTCATTCCTTCGCCAGAGGCCGTATGCCTCTCTCCGTCGCGCAATCGCTTCCCTAAGACTCTCATCAAACCATGCATTAGTAAACCCTGGCCTAATCACCCGAACTCCCAAGACCTTCACGGCTGCGCCCGTGAAAGCTCGGACCACTAAGCTAGCGACCCTATCTACCTCCTGCTGAAGCTCATCCGGGTCCTCCACTGCTGATAGATCTGGGAGGCCATCTGGCAACAGCCCCGATATACCAGCTGCAAAGGTCTCGTCGTACTTCAACCTAAGCTTAGACAGCTCACTCTCCTTACCCTCAACTACCCTGCCTATCAAGCGCTCTGCCTTGAATGCTTTGTACCTCTTTACCTGCTTTTTGGGGGGTGGCTGTCCCCCCCAGACCAGTTCCGCCCACACAGCTTTGTGGTCGGTATCAAGGTCTACCTCGTCGACGCCGAAGCTTGCCTCCTCCGCCAGCTCGGAAGAGACGCAGATGTAATCCAGTAGATGCCTTCGTCCACCTACATTTTCCTGCCTAGACCACCAATATTTGTCCCCCCGTGGTTGCGAAAACCCACTGAGATTGCGCAACCCCGTGGCAACAAGCATCGCAGCCAGCAACTCACCATTCTCACTCCTAACCCCTCTACCCCTCCCATCTATCTCGCCAAAGAGGCCCACCACTCCCTCCTCCCGCGCTATTCTGGCGGGCCCCAGCTTAGCATTAGCATCACCAACCGTAACCACATGACCTTTGGTGGCGAAGTAGGAGACGGCCGCCTGCCACGCCTCATAGGCTGCAATAGATTCCTCTCGTTGATTTTCTTGGGGAAGTAGCCGTTGCCGACGAACACATCCGACGCCGTCGCGCTCCCAGACGACAGCCTCACCCACAATTGCTGTGGGTGTGGAACAGGCGCCTGTACAATGGTAGCGCACGGTGCCAGATAGTTGGCCACCAACGTCAAGACTCCCCCCAAGAGACGCGAGCCCGCACCAGTTGCAGCCGCTTTGCCGAGGACTGCGAAGCCGTCGACTTGGAGCTTCTCCACCTTCTGCGACGATAGGTTGTGCTCCTGGACTCCGACGATCACCCAGCCTCGCTCCTTGTAGTGCTCCGGCCATTCCCCAAAGCCTGGGCTATCCGCACCCACTTTGCCTTGCCAATTATGTGAGGCCACCCTCAGTGGGAAGCCTTTTACAAATTGGGAAGAACGAAGCTGATGCCGATGCCTGCGCTTCGGTTGAGCCCGCCTGGAGCCCTCCGCCACCCTCCACGGCCCATCCTGCACCCTCCGCCCCAGCTCCTCCAGCTCCCGCATCCCGCCCCACTCCGCCAAGGGAGATTCACCGCTTGAGGCTTCGCCCTGGGGCTCGTCGACTTCCACGTCGAGCACCCAGTAGCCAAATCCCTGCTTGCGAAGCTCCCTCTGCATCTCTACATACTGGGCACCCCCCCGTGCAGCCCGCTGCTTCTCTCTTTCCCGGAAAGTCCTACCCGTCGCAACGTGAACCTTTCCCGTGAAGAACTTACGCTCCCGCAGCAGCCGCACCATCTTCTCCGCCTCCTCACAAGACGCACATTTAATCCGCAAATGTCGCCCACTACCTCTGCCCGAGAATTCCACCTCGACTTCCCCGAGACCGAGAATTCGGAGCTCTCGCGCCATGACCACTGTCTGAGAGACATGCGATAGCCCCCATACTATGCAACATCTCTTATCCAGCTCATTTCGTACCTTCCTCCGCCACCTCCTCGGTGGCGGTACCGCTTGCCACACGCCGTGACCAGACCTTTCCGGACGTGACTTCTCTTCCGAGGTTGGGGAGGGTGATCGAGATGCAGCAGGATTGCTGGCTCTACGTGATTCAGGTTGCCCGTCAGGTACGCGAGCACTCGACCACCCCACCCCGGCCGAGTAGCCATCGCCACCCGCAGGCGCACTCCCACGGGGAACGTCTAAACCTGAAGGATTACCGCCTTGACCCATAGGGCCAGCACTAGCGGCCGCGCTCTTCGCATAAGAACCTGACATAAGTGGTATGGGACCCCGGTGCCGCATTGATCGAGTTGTAAACTCGATAAATGAGGACCCAGGTGGGGTTATTTAAAGCTCAACCCTTAAAAAGCATACGTGTACGTATGTATAGGAATACACACAAACACTCACCTGCATCCGTAACCAGGCACGAGGCAGACCCGCTGTGCATCATCAAGGTAGGTGTCGTGGCAAACCACCCTGCGTCCGATAAACGCTGCAAGTGAGTCATCTACCGAGAGCACAGAGTGACAGGCCCGTGCACGTGTACCCACCACCCCATAACCCTCCGCCAGAGCAACCCCATGGCATCCGCAGGATGAGCACGAAGAGTGCTGAGAGAGAGGGTGAGCCAGGAGCCCCGCTCCGGTCCGTCGTTACTTTGGTCATTTAGTCGTTTCAAGGCTTGTGGTAAGGTGTAGGGCCTCTCGCCTTCGTACAAACTCCGACCGACAGTAGTTTGGTTGACCATCCTTCGCGGTGACCCTCTGAACACAACCCCCTCCCCCAGTGCCCACCCCTTGTGATTCCAGAGGCCACCCCGAGCCAAGAGCCATGAGTATGATGAGCAACTCACATGAGTTACTCTCAGTAATTGGGACCCGTCTCATAAATCAATGGAACGCTTATCGTGCGCCCCTCATAGGCTCAGCCCGCCCATGTGAAAGCTAGGCCTCGCCCAAAGCAAAGCAAAGCAAAGCAACAACAAAAAAAAAAAAAAAAAAAAAAAAAAAAAAAAAAAAAGGAGAAAAAAAAAAGAAAAAAAAAAAAAAAAAAAAAAAAAAAAAAAGAGAGAGAGAGAGAGAGAGAGCGAGCGAGAGCGAGGCCGCCGTGGCTCGCCCGCAATCCAGCTGGGTGCACCTCGTC
The DNA here is from genome assembly GCA_019918135.1 of Paulinella micropora. NCBI lineage: Eukaryota > Cercozoa > Imbricatea > Euglyphida > Paulinellidae > Paulinella > Paulinella micropora. The sequence continues at coordinate 16,265 of WBZZ01003552.1, forward strand.
ACAACCACTCATCGGCATGAGCTCATAGCTGTGTGCGACATAGGTACAAGAGCAAGAGGAGAAACAGTGTGCCAGCGTGGATGTGTGGGTGAGGCAGTGCGGTGAGGCAAAGCAGCGATGCCAGTCGAATCCCTGGAGACGGAACCTAGCATCAAAAACATCGTATAAGTCTACCCCAGGCCTCCATCCACCGAGTGGTGAGCTCGATAAAAGAAGACCCGAGTGGGGTTATTTAAAGCTCAACCCTTAAAAAAGCATAAACATGTACGCCGCCAGGAACCCAACAACAATAACATAGCAGCCAGGAACCCAACAACAATAACATAGCAGCCAGGAACCCAACAACAATAACATAGCAGCCAGGAACCCAACAACAATAACATAGCAGCCAGGAACCCAACAACAATAACATAGCAGCCAGGAACCCAACAACAATAACATAGCTTCCGTAACCAGCCTTCAGGAACCCGCCTCAGTTACCCGCCCCCGTAACCAGGTCAGAGACGTGACGTACTATGCATCATTGAGGTGTCGTGGCAAGCCACCCTGCGTCCGATAGAAGCTACAAAAGAGTCATCTACCGAGAACACTAAGTGACAGGCCCGGTCACATGCACCCAACACGTCCCGACCCTCCGCCAGAGCATCCCCATGGCATCCGCAAAGTGAGCACGAGGGGTTCTGGGAGAGAGGGTGAGTCAGGAGCCCCGCGTCCAGGCAGTCGCTACTGTGGCAGTTGAGTGATTTCAAGGCTTGTGGAAATGTGTGGAGCCTGTCGCCTTCATTCCCACTCATACCGACAGTAGTTTAGTTAACCAACCTGTCCAGTGACCCACTGAGCCCAACCCCCTCCCTCAGATAACCCCCACCCCCCGCACCCCGAGTGATACCAGAGGCCACCCCGAGCCAAGAGCCGTGAGCGTGGTGAGAGAGCTTCTCTCAGTAAAAGTTTCCGTCTCATGAATCAGTGGAGCACTGATTATGTACCCCTCATAACAAGCTGCCAACGGCCCCAACCCCGCCGTGTGGCGGTGACACCCAACCATGTATTGGTGCCCCCCAAAATAATAATAATAATAATAATAATAATAATAATAATAATAGTGCTTCTCTGTCAATGACTGATGCAAATCTGCACATGCGCCTCCATCGTCTCACCCGTGAAGGGAGTACCAAGAATTGACGATAGGCTCTAATGACACCCCCGCAAGGGCAGTTCCAACACTTCCAGACGGACCGGTATGTTCAATGAAAATACTGGTGGAACCGACGGGAATCGAACTGGCGACAGGGCCCAGATGGTAGAACTTGACCACTGGGCTATCACGGTGTCCATAATAATAATAATAATAATAATAATAATAATAATAATAATAATAATAATAATAATAATAATAATAATAATAATAATAATAATAACAAGAAGAAGAAGGAGATCAAGGGGGAATACAGCACCACGTTGCTTGTATTTTTTATTAATAGTACGTTTGTTCTTGACATACTGCCGAAAAAAAAAAGAAATTGAGGGGAAGAAGTTCAAAATTTACAAAAAAGGCTAGAGAATCCGCTTTGACGTGCCGTATGAGGATATATTTATCGTCTTTCAGCGTCTATCCGTGGGTCGATGCGCTGTGTGGCATGACTCCATAGCGCAAACTATTTGCAGAAAGAAATCAGAAGGTGTATGACGAAAATGCTATTTCCTTCATAAAATCGGGAGGGGGTACTGTAGGCATCACCCCCCGGATAGCCGGTAAAAAGTACCTTTTCCTGGTGACAGGTGCACCAACTTGTTTTTCAGTATTATTTGTCCGGATTGGACCTGATGCCATTTTATTCCTTGTCTGTTGCAGTTTTCCTTTTTGGCTTCACTGAGCTAATACAACGAGACATCATTCTCATTCTTGAGGACTGTGTTTGGTTGTATTACCGACTTTTTACGAGCTATCGTTGGGGGCATTACAATAATAATTTTCACACCATACTTTCCTCTCTTTTGCAGAGAAGGAAGATTAGCCTCCATTATTCTCAGAGTGCTTGGTATCAGACTGAGCACTTTAACGACGGGACAAAACCACTACCGTTGACATTTTACTGTTTTTGACCGGCCCGTTAGTTCTCCTCTGCACGACGTTTCGACTTCACTAACCAGTTTTCGATTTCGTCCAGGAATGACTTCAAACGATTTAATCAAAGTTTTTACAACAATTACCATTTCCCCCCTCTCTACTGCCTTTTCCCTCGATTTCCCGAAAACCGCAAATTACGGTAATTTGTGAACACGCAGTCAAGAGAACGGAAAATAAAAATTGCACAACCCTTGTGACTGTGGAAGACTTTTCCAAAAGCGAATTTCGGACACTTGAAACAACAACTTGGACTTGAAGCACTCCTTCAAGTGCTACACCAGCATTTTCGAGTGTTACGCAATACCAACTCACAATCTACGTTCCCAGCGACCGTACTTGCAACCAAAGTCTGCAAACAAGTAGAAACCTACGTAAATAAACGAAGTGACCTCTCAGCTATTTACTGGTATTTCACATACTCTCAGGAGTTAGGGCTTTTTGCAGCCATAGAGACTTTCAATAAGAGTTCATTGTGAATTTATCCCTTGGGCTTGTATCCAAACACAATTCGAATTTTCCTTTCAAGTGGAAACTGCACACACGAGTTTTGTGTGCTCTGTCGACAGATCGATTTGAAAGCACCTCCTACAAGGAAGGTACTACTCAACGAACGTGGGAGATCAGAGGTCATCAAAACACATATGTGAGACAGATCGTTCACCTGTCTTTGCATTTTTGTGTCGTCCTCTGCTCTTCTACACTCTATGCAGTCAACCAACACAGTATGTGTCTGGTTTTGTTTGTGTTAGGGTCACCCCGTTATCACCCAGCAAGATCATCCTCTTTGCTGCTCATCGTGCTCTACAAGTGTACCAACACTGCCTGGCCTACCCCTGGTGACGTGGAATGTTCGCCAAATCACGCCACGACGATCCCCTGTCGCGTCTTCGGGAGCATAAGAGGAAATGTCTGGACCCTTTTACCATCCTGGGAGTGTACCATGGTCTTCTGCCCTCCGAGAAGAAATTCCTGAAGGAAGTCGAGGAAGGGAAGTCAACTCCTCTTACTACGGACCTCTCGTGGACTCAATCAACGCAGTTCCGAGAAGATTTATTCACTACTTACTCTGGTGAATACCGTAATATTTTACTTAAAGCAATAAAAGACAAGCAAACTAATTTGCTTCATCTACCATTGGTACCGACACCCTCCCTAAAGTTGATGTGTAATGCGAACATAACAGCCCAAGACGTCTACCAGGAGTACCTTGGACCTACAGGCTCTGCAGCTCAACAAGAAGCCCTCTGGAATCCATTGGGTACTCTCATTCCTTTAGAAGTATATATTAACCATTTACCAATTACGACTTCGATGCCTGCAGCTGGAGCACCTGGATCACTTTCTGGATTGGTACTTCCAACACCCGCAAGCACTCCTGTTACCGTGCCCCCATCGACCCTGACTGGTACGACTCCGGCAGCCGCCTTGGGAAGTATTCCTTTGGGACCTGCACCGCCGACTTACCCACCGACGATCCCCACTGCCCCAGCTGCACCATCATCTGCTGCAACATCGTCCCCTGTAGTCACTCCATCTCTGGCCTTTACCCCAATTGCGTTGCCTGTAAGTGCAACAACATTGGCCCCCATCATGATCAGTAGGGTACCT
>WBZZ01003552.1:25000-42500 GCA_019918135.1 Paulinella micropora
AGTCTCTCTCTCTCTCTCTCTCTCTCTCTTTCTCTTCTTCTTCTTCTTCTTCTTCTTCTTCTTCTTCTTCTTCTTCTTCTTCTTTTTCAACCTTTCTCTCTCTCTCTCCCTCTCTCTCTCCCTCTCTCTCTCCCTCTCCCTCTCTCTCTCTCTCCTTTCTTTCTCTCTCTTTCTCTCTCTTTCTCTCTCTCTCTCTCTCTCTCTTTCTCTCTCTCTCTCTCTTTTCTCAACCTGACGCCTTTCTCTCTCTTTCTCTTTCTCTCTCTCTCTCTCTTTTCTCAACCTGACGCCTTTCTCTCTCTCTCTCTCTCTCTCTCTTTTCTCAACCTGGCGCCTTTTTCTCAACCTGACGCCTTTATCTCTCTCTCTCTCTCTCTCTCTCTCTTTTTTTTTTTTTTTTTTTTTTTTTTTTTTTTTTTGTTGTTGTTTTTTTTTTTTTTTGTTCTTGCTTACTTCAGTGTGGCATGCCAGCACACGGCCAAGTGGGCTACCAGAGTCTGCTGGCGCTAGACGGATCTAGAGAAGTATGCCGTGGCCCTTTTTTTTTCGCGCGAGGCAGGGGGGGCCAGGAGTATTTGGGGAGTTGCAATTGCGAGAAATACTTGCATTTGGAGGGATGTTTTCACAAAACAAACAACACTGTATAAGTCGGAGCGAGCAGCTAGACTGGCGCAGCCAAGGGACGCCAAAACGTACGAGCCCACAGAGGTCGTGATGGGTGGTCGAGGCAAATGGATAAACTCCTGTGTCTCCGTGACGGGTGTCTTTTGCAGATGGCGAACATTCCCGACCAACCTGGGGAGGCGTACAACGCTCGTTTGCGTTGGGACAAGAAAACTGTGCTATGTCTTTGTGGTCCACCAAGACAATTTATTGTGAGGAAATACGTGTAAGCAGTTACGGCAGACAGGCAAATAGACACGCTCGCCGTGCTATACGACGCGAACTCAGTCTAACTTAGGGTGGTGACATACCATGTCAAGTACGCGGTGGTATCTCATTAAAAGCGATGTATGTTTGAATTACCGTAGGTTGCACAGCGTCCGGCCCGGCTGGTGTGCACGTTGGCGACGTCACTGTCAATATGGTCCGCCTTTATGAGTACAGCAAACGGTTAGGGATAGGCAGTTTTGTTATATACACACGCTTTCAAAATCCTGGACACATGATGTCCAGGTTGCATCCATGATTAAAAACCTTGGATCCAAGATGTTGATCTCGGACTTGTGACTTAGAATCATGGACCCAAGATGTAGATCTTGGGTTTTCCGTCAAAGTCATGTTTCCAAGATTTAATCTTGACATCCAGATTTGCACTTTGGGACCAAGATTATAATCTTGGTTCCGTGATCTAAAACCCTGGACCAAAGATCAAGATCTTGAACCCGGGATTAAAGTCTTGGAACCCGGGATAGAAATCTTTGGATCAGGATTTCTATGTATGCTTGGTAGGATCCGGTGCAGCGTAAGCGTCCTGCGCCGATAAAACGCCACAACCGAGACCCCCGTCATACGCATTCCAGGCAAACAAAGAGACAGGCAGTGGAGAGACGACGCCATGGAAAGACTGAGGCTGCTATACAGGCGGACCCTGCCTCTCAAGATGCACACGCAGAACCTGACTTGCAAGATGCACAGGGAAATCCTGAGTTGCAAGCTGCAGGAGTGCCAGTAGCCCCGGACCCTGCAGTGTTTGCAGATAGGTACGACTGTGTGGATGAGGTGGAGCAGTCATCCCTCGATGCAGGCGTTAGCGAAGCAGAGGTGGGTGTGGAGTTGCAGCCAATTTTTGCTGGAGGTCGGCTTCGGGAGGCTACTGTGGTGGACTTGCTGATGGAGCACGCAAGCGCGCACAATATTTCCAGAGGGTATGCAGGGCTTTGTGGATATTCTTAATCTTTTAATTCTGGACGGTGGCGTGACAAAGCGCGTACTAAAAAAATGGGCTACTTACGACAAAGCCATGACACGCGCCGCTAAGCAAGCGACGTCCAAGTACATTGTCTGCCCTCGGGAATGTCGAACAGGCTGCATGCCCTTGGAAGAAGGAAAGATGCGCTTTTGCTCGGGCTGTGGAACCAAAATGGAACTGAAAACAGACACTGACCTGAATGCTCGCACACTTCGGCACATAGACATGGGAGTACAGCTGGAAGCTATTTTCCGTCATCCAGGTCATTATATCATAACTGCTGCGATATGTTCATGCGCATATCATGTATACGTACCTGTGCAGACGTGCGACCTTTTGTTGACTGGACGGAAGGGAAAGGAGGCACAGCGCTTGTTGTACCTGCAGATTGGCGTAAGTCCCCGGCCTGGCAGCAACACGTGCGAGATCCACAATCGATTGTTTTGGGTTTTTACCTGGATTGTATCAATGCATGGCGTGGTATCAGGGAAAACAACCCTCATTCCATCACTTCTGTTGTTTTAGATGTTTTGAACCTCCCATTCTTTTTGCGGGTGACCCAAGATTTACAATGATCTGCGATATTATTCCTGGTCCCAGGAAATCAAGCTTCTTGAACCATGGCTGCAACCCACCATACGAGACGTGCGAAAATATAACTTCATGTACTCTTTGCGTCCGCCGACTACGAGGCACACGTGGCACTCTTGAGTCACAAAATGCTTGGCTATGCTGGTTTGCACCAAATGCGTGCAAGTTTCTGAGAAAGTGGGTGACTTTTACGACTGGGCATCGCAAAACTACAGGGACCCCCCCGCCGCAAGACCGCAGCGGATGCGAGGAATCGGGGTCGGCAGGCAAGGCAGCAAACGGAACAAGGAGAAAATTATGCTCACATGTACGGCTTCAAACGGGAGCCGGTGCTGTTAGACGTGCTAGAAGATTGCATTATGCAGTCACCGGAAGACGCGCTGCCTCCAATTGAAGGATGCCTGAAAAAACATCTGTTTCCCTGGCTGGCAGGGAAAAAAGAAATCGCCAGGCCCGGGTCTGGGGCTACTTGGGAACGATATTTGGCACAACAAGAAGCCATGGCTATCACTCCGGCAGGGAGTAGTGGATGAGCGGTGGCTTGATTTTTGTGCACGCATTGGAAGGTCCTGCTCGGCAGCACCTTTCCGATCCGGAGGCTCCATGAGTGGAGAAGATTGGTATATTCTAGCTCTTTGCGGTGAATGGATTTTTGACGACCTCATGACGGGCACCAAATTAGAGTACTGCGTTACGCTTTGTACTCTCTTTAGGCTTATGTCAGCTGTTGATGTCACGCCGGATCTCATAGCTACTTTGAACAGGTTGGAAAAGAGGTTTCAAGCTTTGCATGCTAAGCTATTGCCTCCAATATCACATCCCTTGGTATTCCATCGATCCGACACCTGATTGAGAATATGCAACACTTTGGACCTGTTATGCTGTGGTGGTGTTTTCGAAACGAACGAATAATTGGCAAAGAGATTGCTGGCTTGCGAAGGCGCAACGAGGTGGAATCACATGTCGAAGCAAACATTTTGAGAGGCAAGCTAGGTCGTTTCCTTACAGGCACAATCACGGTGGCACAACAGGACCTGGAATGTCTGCAATCCCTAAAACCAGACCCTCTCAAGCCATTACACGACCGCGACAACACCAGAATGAATCTGATGTCGGAGCTTGCAGCAGATATCCTGGCCACACGAGAGCGAACTGGAACGTGGCTAAACCTAGTTAAATATCACCATGGTTCGGCACTGCGCGTAATAGATGTCAGGCAACCGCACCCCTTTGAGGAAGAAGCAGTTAGGTAGTACTTGCATCGCCACTCATTTGCTTCAACATGTGATTCCGCGCTGATCTTTGCGATTATTGAGTTGCGCATGAAGCACGCAGACAAAAAGAGTTAGCAGTCTGATAGGTTTTCAAGTGGGTGAGATTCCTGTGACTGTGTATGCAGGCAAAAGGTTCCGCTTCTCCGTAGTGGCGATGTCATGCAATGCAATGTATTCGTCCAAGCTGTTCTATTTGGTCGCCGATTTCTTTGTGTTGAATGCGTTCCTGTCAACACTAGGCAAGATGGATCCGCGTGCTTCCTGTACCTTGCAAGTAAAACCTGGTGCCGTGCAGAATATGGCATACAACTGGAGGTACCTCAAGAAAACAACAGCATCAAAACTGTAACATTCTTTGTCGTCTCCGTGTTCCAATACCTCAGAAGGCTGTGTTGGCAAACTGTTTGGACACCCTGGACGGCAGAGAAGATAGTCTAACGCGTGCTGTTGTACCTTTAGAAGATATATTGTGCACAGAACTAGCATCACCGAAATCATCACGTGCCGCGTCAACGTCAAGCACAGAAAAGATTGTAGTGGTGCCTTCATTACACTTGTAAAAACATTTTTTTTTTAGTAATAAAATCTTTTCTGTAGCATGTACATGCAAAATCTTTCACTAGTAAAAAAAAACAAACTATTAGTGATTAATAATTGCTTGGAAAGTTTGATTCTGTAAGAGTACTGTATACAATGAAAATTGTGTACGGTAGGCTCTGCCATGACTGGTTTCAGCCTCTATTCCATGATTAACGTGATGAGTCCATGTTTGCAAATCTTGGACTTGTGATTATTGATCTTGAAAAATGATTGAAATCTCGGATCCGAGATTTTAATCTTGGACACATAAACAAATATCTTGAGTGCAATTCTTAACATGTCTCCAAGAAATAAAGGTAAGACTGAAGATTAAGTCTGTGTTCCAGGCTTTTATCATATGTCCAAGATACCAATCTTGGACTCAAGATCGTTGATCTTGGAGCCGTGATTGTACAATCCTGGACACGTGATCTAGCAGATCTTGGAAACAAGATTAAATCATGGACCCAAGACTTTCATCTTGGAATCAAACATTTTTCTTACATCCAAGATTTTTCCTTGAGTCCAAAATTATATCTTGGGTCCGTGATTTTAGTGTCCGAGATTATATATCATAAGTCCAAGATTTGTATATTGGGTCCGAGATTTTGAATCTTTTTTCAAGATTTTTGATCTCGGTTTGAAGAAAAAAATCCCGGAACTTGACACAAATCTAGGGTCCGGGATCATTAATCCCGTCCAAGATTTTTTTTCGTCCCGGTAGTGCTGGTGGCACGAACCCCTCCGCGGAGGACCGAGGCGGAGCCCCCGTGACTGCAACAACCGGAAATGCAACAACTGTGACCCCGGCACCCGTGAGCTCATTATCGAGCTCATTATCGAGCTCATCATCGAGCTCATCATCGAGCTCATCATCGAGCTCATCATCGAGCTCCTCCTCGAGTCCAGCATCGAGCTCAACGCCAAGTTCGTCTTCAGGTTCGTCATCTGACCCATCGTCCAGCACGGCGACTGTGACTCAGACCCCGGCCCCTTCGACGGCGAGTGGCTCTCCTTTGACGGATGCACCATCCCCGCCATCCACAGGCAATGAGTCTCCTTCAGCATCGTCTGGAAGAATCCTGCGATCGTCTACCCTTGCAGGTATACCACCTTGCACGTTACACATGATGACTCGAGTTCGGTCCCTCTTTGTGATGATCCGTCCGCCAAGTGCGCCGACCGCTGATGTCGCAATTCAAGCCCGCGAACTTGCATTCAACTTGCAGTTGAACAATTTGTCAATGCTTTTGGCATGCAAACGCATCATCGACACGGTGCACAAGTGGGGAGATAAAACTGCAGTGGCCCTCATGGACGCGTACTGGGCTCGTTACATTCGTGCTACTGACGAATGCACCCGCGTCTGGAGCATCATCCCATACATAGCCTCATGGAGTATTTCATGGAGCTGTTCAAGGGACGTCTGGACAAGGGAGACACGAAGCGACCAGCTGATAGTAAGCAAGCCCTCAAACTTCGACGCTTTAAGAAGGAAAGCCTCGCAGGTTACGTAAATCGTTGCATCACCAGCTACGATACGGCATATGCCGCTGGCTACTGGACGGCCGACTCCAATCAAGTTCGCGACGTGTCCCGGATGCTCACTCCCATGGAACGTGATCGATGGACTCGGTACGCTGCCGAGATACTCAACACACTTGGTATTGCATGGCCCCGCGACCTCACTGACCTTCTACCCTGGACCAACTCCCTCGACCTCCACGTCTTGCAAGAATATTGGCCCTGGATGGAAAATATTACGAAACCCTCGTCGGCCGCCACACAAGCGACTGCGTGAGCGCCCTCCTCGTCCGACGCCTTCTGCCTCCGCCCGCGACTCAACCGTCAAGGTCGACACTCGCCAGAGGAACAGACAGCGTAAGACACAGCAGGAAAACAAGGAGTCCAAACGCCTTCCTCGTCAGAAGCGCAAAGCTGACGCCATGTCGATGGCCCAACCGGCCACATCACCGGATCGTGGACGCCTCAACAAGCGGACCAAGACGGACAAGCCACTCCCGAATACGAAGAAGACGGCAAAACGCCCGCCCCTCACTGGTGCGAACGCGATCGCCATCCCTTCGAAGAAATCTTTGATGGTTACGGCCGCCACCAAGTCCGCCCCGACTTCACCAAAGCGTCCACCCTTCACCGGAGTCCCATGCTCCTACTGCAAGGAACATAATCAGTTCCTCAAGACGGATCAGACCCCGAAGCATTCGCTTGAACAATTCAGGCTACGCCAGCAACGACAAAATGTCAAGACGAAGGTAAACACTGCAACTGGAAGCCATCCTCGGCCGCCACGCGCAAGCCGCCCCGGGCTTTTCACATGACGATGCGCTCGTCGCTCCGGAAGTCTCGACGTCTACTTCGCATCTCTACGATTCCGACGGTCGTCTGCGGGAGCATCTACGTACGCAAATCTTTGCGTCCATCCCCGGAAGAAGATATCATCGGTAAGACTTCATGCGTCTTAGACTCGGCATGTAATTGCAAAGGAGTGGCCCTCCTCGACTGGGTACTACAACAAGGACTTGAGATCGTGTCGCTCCCACCCGTCGACGCACGCTCATCTGTGGGTATTGATGATGTCCTCGCTGAAGGCATCGAACTATTCGTCTGAGACGGCCACCCCAACGTCTCCGCTTCATGCCATCACGATTTACATCTCCACCTGCCCGACAGTATGAACTTGCTTTTGGCCAACGAGGTCGCGGCCCAACTTTCCATTGACGACGCGCAAGCAATCCGGCCCACGGACTACATGCCCCTGAAGCCGCCTTCCAAGCAAATCGTTTACGAAACGGAGTTTCACCTCTTTGAGACGCCACTTCATGTCGATGATTTACAATTGGCTACGGTCAGCTACGACTTCCGCCCTGCAACACTGGCGAGAAAGACGTCCTACCGATAGCCAAGTTCAACAAAATCATTGACCGCCGTCCTAACCTGCAACTCCCTTCGAACGCCCACGACCTCCTGTGCACTTCGAACGCCCACCTCTAAGGTCGTCATGTCAACCTGTTCATGCTTCCACGCAATAACAAGAAGGCGCCTAGCGACTTCCTCATCGGAGAAGTGGAACCCGAAGAGGACGACGAGGAAGAGGACGAAGAGGCAGACGAGGAAGACGAAGAGGAATTTGAAGCAGTCGAGGTCGAGAGCGAGCAAGATGGCGAGAGCAAAGCTAGCCATCCTACGCCCTCGCAAACGCAACACCTCACACACCGCCATCCTGATTCGTGGAGGACACCTGAAAGACAAAACTCCTCCGCCATCCTCCAAACGACGAAAGCTGGAGGCATCCCCAACCCCAGAGGAATCACCAGCTCCCTCGGTTGCTGCGACGGCTACACCTAGCACGAGCGAATCGGCCCAGGAATGGAAGGACACACCACCCTCTCAAGTGGCACAAATGCCTTTAAATGACCTTTGGCTGTTATCAGCCTGAAAAAGGGAAGACGCACTGGTGCGACAACAACTCGCTCAAATCCGAGGCAAGTCTTCGCAGACGAGACGCTCTTTGAGCTGGATGCCATCATCATCATCATCATCATCATCATCGTCATCATCATCGTCGGCACCATCCGCTTCGATTTTGACTACTCCATCTGCGGCCGCCCCCTTGGCGCCCCCTCTACTGACCAACACAGCCCAGTCTTCGTCATCATCGTCCTCATCAGCACCGACGACGTCTACGATCGCAGACTGCAGGCAAATGAGTCACGTAGGCGACAACCTTGTCCGTGACATCAAACAGGGTCAGCAGTCACCGATACCTGAGTTGCCACTTCAATCTGATGCACGCAGCTCGAGCCCGGACTCTGGACCCGATCCAGTGGAGCCAACCCCTATTGGAAGGGCTCGGCCCACCATCGGACGACGTGGCCGGCCGAGGAGTACATCCATATCGCCCTCCATGGCAAATGTGTCCCCTATCGTCGGACGTGGCCGCATGGACAGCCCGGCCCGTTCACTCATAGGATTTGGAGCACGGCCGACGACACCGAGTGACCGCGCTTAAATCGGGAGTCCCACACAACTCCGCCGAGCCGACTTCATGACACCAGTAGCCACCGCACGCATGGGCCAGGCTCCACCTACGACGTACCATTCGGTCCAGCCGGTACCAAACATATGGCTTCCTCCGATCGACGGCGTTCAAAACGTTGAAGAGAGCACTTTTGGCATGGACGAGGACTTGTGGATTGTCAAGGAAGTATACGCAAAATACCTCCCGACCCTAGGATCTGTTTGCTTTGCTGGTACACATCCCAGATGTCCACACCTCGGTTATTGGATTCCAGAACAAATGTTTACCAGCCAAGGACTATGGCCCGACAACGTCATAGTACACAGGTCCCGACGCTAGGACCACCCTCGAGTGGAACGAGCGTTGCTACGCACGGCGAACGATGCCAGTGGAACTTATCAGATCCCGCCACCTGCGGATGACATCCAATGGAGATCTGCAGAACGCATGACCGTCCCGTACACGGACCACTACAACTTCATTGCGTACCGGCTTTTGGCAGGCACGGACCTTCAACCCATGGACTGCAGTATCGAGCTCAGCAGCGAGCTCGTCCTCGAGCTCAGCAGCGAGTTCGTCATCGAGCTCAGCAGCAAGTTCGTCCTCAAGCTCAGCAGTGAGCTCATCATCGAGTTCATGTTCGAGCACATCTTCGAGCACAACTTCGAGCACAACTTCGAGCACAACTTCGAGCACAACTTCGAGCACAACGAGCACAACTTCGAGTTCATCCTCGAGCGCATCATCGAGCTCGTCCTCAAGTTCGTCATCGAGCTCGTCGTCCATCACGGCGCCTCCACGCACTCGTATGAGTCAAACCTACATACGTACTGACCCTCGCCGGATGTATGGAAACACCCGTTGGGTTGACCATGAAGTTCGATTTGTCGATGTTACGTACGGCCTTAGTCGCGACAGGCCTACGCGCCTCATGCAAAATTATTGGCCGCCTCGTAATACACCCCATGAGATGGACCATGCACATTCGCCGACATCACACTGGGAATGGGTCTTCTCTCCGAAGGCAAGAAACCGAAAGGCGTTGTCAACACGGAAGCCCTCTGCTTACTCCGAGTCCCTGGACGCTTACGCCAACGTCTTCTTCGGGGTCAAACGTTATATCCGCTCACACCGGAAAGAGTAGAAGATCTCCTCAAAAAAAAGGCACGGCGCAAGCACGATGCAGGGATTTCTGGATTCCAGTTTGAACGCAATCATCTTCCACTTCGGCCCGGCACATGGACGAAGCCGCAGGGGAATTTTTTCTTTTATTTCTGAGATGGCGGAACGCAGTCGTCGAACTACGCGCCCCCTCTGCGCCTGAACACCACCACTACTTCTCGCCCGGCGACCGCCCCGACGACTCCGACCACCCCGCGGAGTGTGATTCCCCTTTCTGTGGCTTCGTCCTCTACGTTGAGGTCTGTTTCTTTTGGGGAATCTTCAACCGGTGACCGGGATGGAAAAGCGCGGCCCTTCCAACCTTCTGTGCTGCGGCACCCTGTGTGTTCATTTTCGGGAGTTGGTGCTGCTGGTACTGAGAGGGGTGCTACGGTTTTGGGGGATACTTCCCAACTAGTCATGGGCTTCGCTTTGACCAGGGTCGGGCGTCCCGACGCTGGAGAGTGTGGCAGCAAAGTTGGCTAGACTGCGCGCGGAGGTTCAGGAAGTGAGAACTGCTGCTGTTACGAAGTCCGCTACCTCTCTAAAGAAGCCTTCCAAGGGTCATGGCCCTAAGCGTGCAAGTGTCCTGCCTCCAGTCCCTTTGTTCCCTGGGATCGAGATACCAGACGAGCACGTGGTACCAGATGATAACTTGGCTACGTTCCTTGGTAGCGGCGTTGGGTCAGAAGAAAAGTGCACTGTCCGGGAGGACGAGAACACTAGTACTGTGGCAGATGAGGAGATGAGGTTGGCCTACGAGACGCTTCTACGTGCAAGAGGAAAAGTGAGCGCAACGAACGCTGATGGCTATGGGAAGGCGGGCCGTCTGGTCACAGCGCATGGTCCCAAGCAGACTGGCAAGACTGGTGGCAACGGATCAAACTTACATGCGGGGCGCGTCATGGAGTATGTGGATGATTACGTGGTTGAGCTACCGGCTGATGGCCCATTTGCAGGCAAAGTTTTGTTACTTCCGAAGGGATCGCCTGCATCGAAGAACCAGCCGGAGGACGTATATGTACGGAGTGTGAGAGAACTGCGTGCTACCGTGTGGAAAGATGGATCACGCAGGAGCAGGCCCATGTTAAGAACACCAGAAACCTGCTGGAGATGCTCCTGCTGGCCAGAATTGTGGACGCTCTCCTTGACGGCGACGTTGCTCGGGCTCTGGTTGTCACGGCACGCCGTCTCATGTCCATTCATGCAGTGGAGCATTCTGCTACGAAGAACTGGCTCGTCGCTGATGTCGTCATGGGAGAGTATGGGGATGCGTCTGCGCTACGGTGACAGTTTAAGTAACCGCACAAACTGATGAGCTCCGTTATGAAGGAGGCTTTGGATCGACAGAACCTGACTCAGAAACTTACGGAGCGGCTTTTCAAGGCGTACCCGATTGCTGACGCAAACCGAGTTCAACTGGCGGGTCAGCAACCTCCTGCTGAACAGGTGGAGGAACCAGCACACATTAAACGAGCAAAGCGTGGACCAGCTTCCAATGGCGCCCAGCTCGTCCAGCGGCCAGTAATGTTGCTTTTTTGCTGACGTTGATGACTTTACCGGGCGACGTACGTTTCCTATTCCTCCTTTTGGACCTCGCCATCGTTTTGGGAGAGAAGCTAGATTGCCTCGGCCTACGTTGGTGGCAAATGGAGTGATAAGGGGACTCAACTCCTTAGTTGATCCTGGATCCGATCCGGGCTCGCCCGACTCGCATTGCCTTCTCTGTTCACCTTCGAGAGAGCAGAGTAGGCTGCGTTCTTTTATTCTTGGCTCGTCGCAGCGATACCGCCGTGATTTTTCTATTGATACTTTTAGTAGTAGTACAACTGCAGATGGTTTTCTCTCCGATGACAATGGGGCTCCTGCCCCACCTTGGTCCACTCTGGATCAACTCTACAGACCTGTCCCTCAGCGTTTTCCTTCCTACGTTCAGCCAGAAGATTTCTCATCGCGCCTTGTGAAGCTTCCTGAGGTAGTCTCCTTCTTCCTTTCCTTCTTCAAGCTCAGTGGCTTCCTCCTCCTTCGGACTGCTGAACACCGGTTTATAAAGCTTGATTTGGGTTTTCCTTCCTTCATCTACCCCTAACGCCTCATCTAGTTTTGAGCAGACGGTTTTGTGTTGAGTATCGGCCACACACGTGTAGGGCCCTTTGTTTTGTCCTCAAAGTATTCCGTTACCAGGTCATCGTCTAAGTCTGCCCAATCATTCAGCTCGGCCACTTCTTCCCAAGCTAGAATAAAGGAAGGCACTTCCCTCTTGGAAACGCCACAAAAAGCGGAACACGGTTAGAATAAGTGTTCACTAGTACTCATCACAAAGTCACTCTATTTATGTATATGTACCCTATTTATCTATTTGCTTGTATACTGGAGGAGGTTTCGGGCTTGTATACAATTGTAGAATATACTGGGGGAGGTTTCGGCCTTGGTGCTGGTGTGTCTCTCGAACATCATCTACTCACAGAGAATATTTCATCTTATCCGAGGCTTTATTGGATCCAATAGCACCTGCTACTCTCCTCTCTCTTTCTCTCTCTCTCTCTCTCTCTCTCTCTCTTTCTCTCTCTCTCTCTCTCTCAATCTCTCAAAATTGAGAGATCGCTTTGTATTGCACTTAGTGGTGAGCGCTCACATAATCGGTCTAGATACAATATTACGTAACTGAAAATATGTAGTATCAAATGTTCGATTGTTTTCAAGTATTAATACCGGCGACAGTGTATGTGCCGCTCACACAACCGTGTCGATATTAACTTCTCAGTCATTGTGTTAAGAAAGCCTGCCACAAACGATTACTACGTGACTAAGTGTCATTTAATTTTCACTTAGTGTCGGATTTGCATTTTCGTTTACTACTAAGAGTCACTAATATATTTTTATTACGGACTTTCATCAAACTAAGTTTCAAGTCAAACCAGGATCTTTAAATAGCCATCCTAGGACATTGTAGGATCGGTAACTTTGAATCAGACCCTTCTCCTCAGTATCTACAGTTACGTATTGCTAGCGACATTCAAGTGCGGTAGGCTGAAAGAAAACTTCAGATGATTTGTTTTTTGGCCCGGTTTTGTGTCACGATTTTGTGTCACTTTTTCGTTTTTGAGTCAGAATTTTAAAATTCTGAAATTAACTGCTGTATGCGTCCGCAAAAATAAATTGTACATTAATTAGATCCTTTCTCCTCAGTTATGTCCCTTATTACTTAATTATCCGTTAGTAGTAGTTGTTTCTGTTATTAGTATTATTTGTTGTTAATACAGTCAATTGTAGTACTTATCCTGGTACTGGTGGCACCAGCTTTTTACCATTACCCTTTTTACCCATATCCGTGCGTTACGTGAATCAATATCTGGAAGGTACATCTTTTGTGACGTCGGCAGTTGGACTGGCGGGAATGGTTCAGTATTGTTAAATTCTTCGAGTTAGGAAGTCGCAAGCCGGTAGGAGGGGGACGCCCCGAGTGCAGGTTTAACTTCGGACGGAAAGCAAGTGCGGAGGTTTTTGTCCATTGGGTTATGGGCCTTGGAGCGTTACTGTGCAACGGATCCTAGACGAAGAGCTTCGTTCAAGGGGTGTGGGGTCTACCTTAAGTGACCCCTTTCAGGAAAGCGCGCATTTTTTAGTTGCCGTGCCTACAGCTGATCACTGTAGACACTTCCCACGCTCTGCTCTGCTTGTGTGCAGCGGGAGGGCAAGGTGGGGGACAAGAAGGACAAGACAGACAGGGGTTGCACCGTATCGTTCAGGTTGTGTGAGTGAAAGGTTGTGTTCTTGTTACAGGTACCAGGGGGTATGTGCTGAACGTGTTTGTATCCTTGCTTAGAAGGACACACGGGCATACCTCTTTGTTGTGCTCAAAGGCTACAAGCCGTACCGTGGGTGCGTTGAACGTGTTTGTTTTCCTTGCTGAGAAGGACACATGGACACATCAGTTTGTTGTGCTCATTTTACAAAGGGCCGGTACGTGGTGAGACTGTGCACCCTGAAAGGAGAGCATTGGGCAAGTGGTGTAAAGAGCAAAGTGACTGTTTAGGTAGGTGTACAAAAACAACTACAAACCTCAGTAGGTTGGCAAACTGACTTTGCAAACAGGACTCATAGTGGACGGAAGGCTGTCGTAAGTGGTAGCTGAGGTAGTCTCTGTGGAGTCTGAGTGAAATAGTCAGTGATAGCACACGTAGGTGAAGAGAGAGAGCATAAAGGGAGGTGTGGCAGATTTAGAGCACTATACTGTGTAGTGTGTGTGTGTGTGTGAGTCTGCTGGTGTCCTTGGTAGTGTCCTCTTTGTGTGGGCGTGTGTGTGGTTGCTTGCCTGTGTCTGTGCCATCAGAACAGAGTGAGCAAGCTGTGACTCTACCTCTATTTTACAAGTAGAGAGCATAGCTGTGTGCTGTGTGAGAGAGTGTGTAAGGTGAGTGTGTGTCTGGTCGAGACCGACGGTAGTTAGAAACGGCTACTAGTAAGACAGACAGCAAGATCACATTCACGGGTAAAGAAGCATGGGTTTTGCTTCATAGACAGGTTGTCCAAAGCTGTCATGCTAAAGCTCGTCTGAGAGGGCGTGCAGGCCCATCTCTGTGCTACTGCCCGCCTCATCAGGGGCAGCAGATCTTGCGCTGGTATCGATACCTGCTTCTCCCACTTGGAGCACTGGCTGAAACTTAGAGATGGGCGGACGCTGGCCAGGCAGCGGCGGCGGCGGCAGCGGCAGCGGCTGCAAAGAGGCAGGTGTGCTTGCTGTGCCTGCTGAGTCATCCAAGCGCGAAGGTGAGTTGATCTCCGCAGCCAAAGCATCGTCGCTGGCAATTTTGCTCTGCTTCTCACCCACGACGACCGAAGAGCGTGGCACTGGCATGCCCGACCGCTTTTGCTGCCTGAGCTTCCATGCTGCCACCGGGCACCCCACCAAAAACACAGCTACCATGAGGAGTATCAAAACGATGAACCCTGCCGATTTTGCAAAGGGCTTCTTGGGTTGAACCACTGTTGCTAACAAGTCGGTCACGGTGGTTATCTCTCCCCCAAAGCCACCCAAAGAAGCGCCAGAGGTGACTACGCCCTGCTTTAAGAGCGAATCGTCCTTGCCCAGCTGATTTGCGAGCTCGTTGAGTAGATAACTCAAGGAACGCGCGTCTCCTTCTTGAGGCAGCAGCCAAAACGTGAGGACCACGCAGCCAGTTTGGACAGGCGAAGACTCCACAAGAGAAACAACTATTCGCTCTTGGGCGATATGCAAGGCGTTCGCTATGTCGAGTGTAAACGAGCGCTGCCAAGCTGCGTCCTCAGCTTCACCTCGAGCTGTGCCACATATAGCGAGGGTAACAGTCAAGAAAGGCTCTTGCGAACACAACGCACCACTCCCAACCCAGCCCTTTTTGCACGAGCAGACGACTCCACCCCCCGCCCCTGCTGTGCAACTGGCATTCACGCTGCAAATACCAGGGGTTTCGCAAGTCAGATCGCTCTGAGGCAAACATACACCATTTTTGTTCACGTAGCCCGCATCGCACTGGAAGCAGCGCGAAGTTGTCCCGTCTCCCCGCGCGCAGTCCCTACAATGGCCGGGACACTTGTGGAAGATGGATACCTCTCGTACTACCACCTGGCTTGTGTTGAGAGCAGGAGCACGCAGGGATAGGCGAAGAAAGAGCGCCTCCACAGGTTGAGTGAAAGAGATCAGCACGCGCGCGGCGGTGGGCGCAGTCACGCCTTCTGCGTGGACACAGCCGGCAAACACGTCGTCAGGCGACGGATGCAGCTGCCACGCGCCTACCAAGCTCTCGGGGGCCAGGTCAAGCACCACGAGGCTGACGTTGGCAGCTTGCGCCAGCTTCAGTTGCAGCCAGGGATGAGGGAAGGAGTCGCGCCAGTCCGCACCCACCAGCTTGGAGCGCCACGCAGAGGACAAGTCGCCGTCCACCGCCTGTGCAGCGGGCGCACGGTGCAGCAGCAGCTCCTCACTCGACGCGACCGCTTGCGCCGGTAGAGAATACACTCCGTGTTCGTGCGCAGGAAACAAGGCGCCTTTTTCAACCGGCTCCAAGAAGGACACGCTGCCCGTGTGGACTGGGTTGTGGCAGGAACATTCATAGCCTGCTTGCTGATTCAAGCACGTGGCGCCGTTGTCGCAAGCACCCGTCCAGCAGTGTTGCGTGTAGTTCAGCATAACGTCGAAGCTAATTTGGCTTTTTATGCAGTTGTATTGTGTGAACACCACGAAACGCACTGCAATAGTTGCAGGCACTCTGTCCGGAAACAGCTCCGCGATGGACAAGCTTTGGTGTTTCCATTCTCCCAAGTCGGCAGCGGATCCGAACCTTTTGTTGCAGCTAACCCAGGAAGGCCCAGGCGCGCCATAACTCTTTTGAAAGCAAGCCACGAAATGGGAACTGAATCGACCGCCGCCAGAAATGTTGTCGGGCGAAAGCCAACTTTCCTCGACGTCGAACAGTTCCACATATGTCAGGTACCAACCCGAGGCGTTCAGGTCCACCTTGTAGTCAAAGTGCAACTCTGACAGCTCTATGCACTGTGTCTGCACGCTATGCTCTGCCCAGACCTGTCTGCGTCCCCACTGGGATGTGCTCGTCAACACGGCGCCGTCGCTTGCCCCTGCCCCCAGTCCCGGCCCCAGCTTCCAAGTCTGCCTCCCGCCGTCCCAGCTGCCAGTCGTGATGCCTGCCGCCTCGCTCTCGCTGCCTGTCGCCCCAGGACGCCAGGCCGAGAAGGAACCCGGAACAAACCTAGAGCAGTGGTAGTAGTAGTAGTAGTAGTAGTAGTAGTAGTAGTAGTAGTATACATAAACACATACACACATACACACATACATATATACATACATGCATACATACATACATACATAAGCTTACATACATACATACATACATACATACATACATGCATACATGCATGCACACATGCATACATGCATACATGCATACATGTACGCACATACCTTTGCGCAAGTAGGTACACCAAGCTGTCTTGTGTCGGAGTGACTATTACTTCAGGCACGGGAGCGTATGCGCATGCGCCGTTGCACGGAGCCGCCGCCGTGGCCGCCCCGCGACAGGTCGCCGCCGTCGATGCACAGACAACATTGTTACAGAAACCGCTGGTTCCCTTGAGGATCACGGTCCACGTGGACAGGCCATTGGCCGCCTAGATTACATACATACTTTACATAGATAAATTACATACATACGACATAGTTTACATTACGTTAGATAGATAGATAGACAGATAGATAGATAGATAGATAGATAGATAGATAGATAGAAAGATAGATAGATAGATACATACATGCGTGCATGCATCATGCGTGCATGCATGCATGCACGCATACATTCATACAAGCATACATGCATGCATACATGCATACATACGTACATACGTACATACATACATACATACATACATACATACATACATACTGCATGCATACATGCATGCATGCCTAGATACCAGCGTGGTGTCGTTGTGAGAGATGGCAAAGGTTGCGAAGAGCTCCGGGCGTGAATCTAGCGTGCGGTCCCAGGCACAGTAGTCCCAGCGCTTAGCAGGGTCGGTCGTGTAGCACCTAAGCAACAAACAGCACGCACAGCACGCACATACACTTTACATTGCATATGTCTCATCTTTTATTACATTCTATCTATGTATCTATCTGTCTATCTATCTATCTATCTATCTATCTATCTATCTATCTATCTATCTATCTACCTGTACCTGTACCTGTACCTTACCTGCACCTATCTCTATCTCTATCTCTATCTCTATCTCTCCCTTTATCTCTATCTCTATCTATATCTATATCTACCCCAAAGAAAAGACAACTTTTGCACGGATGCAAATGCACGCACAGACAAAGACGCTTACACTGACATTAAGACACACACGACAGATAGATCGATTAACGGAGAGACTAATAAACCAAGGGTT
>WBZZ01003552.1:45000-57500 GCA_019918135.1 Paulinella micropora
TAACATAACATAACGTAACATAACATAACATAGCATAACATAGCATAACATAGCATAACATAGCATAACATAGCATAACATAGCATAACATAACTAAAATACTTACATAGTTACATACATACATACAACATAACATGCATAAGATACATAACATACATAACATATCATACATAGCATACATATCGTACATATCGTACATATCATACTATCATACATATCATACATATCATACATATCATACATATCATACATATCATACATATGATACATAACGTACATACATACATACATACATACATATACATACATGCGTAATTACGTACATACCTGGTTGCGCTTGTCCTGTTCCGAGGTGATGGTTGGCCTGTCTGTGATATAGGTCTCGAAGAAATCGCCCAAGGTGGACCAGCCGAACGACTCCGCCAACAGCTCGTAGAACTTGAGAAGCAAGAACACATCCGTGCCCGGCGCAGTCCAAGCGCCCACCGCCAGCCCTGTGTGTGTGTGTGTGTGTGTGTGTGTGAGTGAGTGAGTGTGTGTGTGTGTGTGTGTGTGAGTGAGTGAGTGTGTTTGTGTGTGTGTGTGCACGTATCCATGTATGTATGTATGTATGCATGCATGTATGTATATATATATGTATGTATGTATGTATGTAGGTATGTATGTATGTATGTATGTATGTTTGTATGTATGTTTGTATGTTATGTATGTATTGTATGTATGTATGTATGTATGTATGCATGCATGCATGCATGCATGTATGTATGTATGTATGTATGTATGTATATGTATGCATGGATGTATGGATGGATGGATTTACGTGTATGGATGTATGGATGTATGTATGGATGTATGTACGCATGCATGTAAGCATGCATGTAAGCATGCATGTAAAGCATGCATGCATGTATGCATGCTTGTATGCATGTATGCATGTATGCATGTATGCATGCATGTATGCTACATGCATGTATGTATGCATGCATACATGCATGCATGCATGTATGCATGTATGCATGTATGTATGTATGTATGTATGTATGTATGTATATGTATGTATGTATGTATGTGTGTTTGTATTTATCTATGTATATAAGTCTACCTCCTGCGTCGCGCATGTCCAGCCAGCGACGCCACAGCACTTGGTTGTTGCTGAAAAAGTCGAAATGCTCCTACCCATTTCATGCATGCAGCTTGACAGACAGCCCAAACACAAAGAGAGTGGGATGATCGAAGGGGGGTGAGAGCGCAAGGCGAGCGCTGCATAAATAAAGACCAGAGATTGCATGAGACCTGGAACCAGCACAAGACCATTGCATAAACGTTCAAGTATTTGCAGTCATCAAACCTGATATTGAACGGTCAGCTGGATGAATATATATATATATATATATATAATATAATATAATATAATATCATGTATATATATACATATATATATACATATATATACATATAAGGGGTGTCTAAAAAGTAAGTGCCGGTTTTCCCATTCTTACTCTCTCGGGATAGAAGGCCGAGATAGCTGGTTTTAGTCCATGTGCATACACTACAGGCCACGTGTGATAGTGTGAGACACCTACATGTCTGGAGTTTTGAAACTCATTGGAAAAAAAAAGAAATGAAAAAAAAAAAAAAAAAAAAAAAAAAAAAAAAAAAAAAAAGGTTCCCCCAAATTTTTTTTGGGGCGTCCCTAAAATGGGGATGTCCCAAAACCTCGATGTCTTTCGGATAGGGATGTCCCGGTATCCCTTATGAGGGATGTCGCGGAGTGTCCCTACAGGTGTCCCACGGCACATCCCACCCCCAGACTCCCAGCCCTTGCCAGCTCAGAAATCGAAGATCTCCAAACTAAAGAAGTGACCCTCCCAAAATGGCTGCATACCGAACGCGCAATTGTAAAGTTCATCGTTCTCTGCCAATTGTTATCGGATTTTCATGATCTTGGGCTCAAATGAAAGCTTAAGAATTGCAGATTATAATGATATGCATTAGGTGCACGATGGAGCCTCTGCCCATAAGGCGACCATGATCAACAGGTGGCTCGAGCAAAACGTACCCCAGCACATCACTTCGGGCCCTACCAGCCAGTGGCCCGCGAAGTCCCCAGACCTGAGACCAATTGAAACTATATTGACCATCATGGCCAGCGACCTTGATCGTAACCCCCCGTAGAACAAGGCACAGCTGAAACGCCGAATCAAACAAGCCTGGAGGAACTTGTCGCAGGACACTGTGAAAAAAAACCATAGAGTCTATGCCTAAACGACTCCGTTGCGTTATCAAGTCAAAGGGCGAGAGTCTCCGTGTTTAACTAGGACATACTATCACACGTGGCCCATAGTGTATGTACATGGAATAAAACCAGTTATCTCGGCCTTCTACTCAGAGAGAGCGAAGAATGGAAATCACTACTTTTTAGACACCCCTTATATATATAATCATATATATATATGGATGTAGTGTGTGAGTATGTGTGTGTGTATGACTCGGCTTTGGCTGTCAAGACGCGGTAGCACTTTATTTGAAAGTTGCTTACAAAGTCGAAATGCTCAAAGCCAAGCCCAGAGTTTGTATGTGACCTCTGTATCGCCTTCCAACTGCCAGAGTCCGCGCTGCATGTTATGTCCTACTTCGTGAAAGAAGCCCCAGTGGCGGTTCATAAGGCGGCGAGGACCACCTGATACTTGTCCACAGTGGAGGGCGCAGTACCCAGGAACCCCATGATCGGGTAGCCGGAATGCATAAAGCCGGCTGAGATGAGCATATCAAAGACATATCGCTCCTTGAAGCGCTGCTTGGGGTCTTCGCGGCTGAGCAGGAACACCTGCAAGCACAGAGGCAGTCATGTATTACTTACGACATGCAAGAGCAAATCGCCCAGCTTGAAACTTTTTTTTTGTCAATCAATATTTGACAGACAAAAATGCAGAGCACACGGTTGAAAAGCTCTTGCCTGAGCTTACAAATGCTAAATGCTGCTTCAGAAATGCCGTAGCACTCACGCTGTTGGAGAATGTTGAGTTCAACTTTGGAAGATTTGTCCTTTGAATATTGCTAGTAATTCAAGAGAGTTTCTTCACAGCACGACCAACAGCCAACACAATCCAACGACATAGATGCACGCGAAATACACGTACGCATGCATACAGCGCATACACACGCACACACACATACATATATACATACACATACATACATACATACATACATGCATGCATACATATATATATATATATATATATATATATATATATATATATATATATATATATGCACCCTTCCTAGCCAGGCCCAAAAAGGACACAGAATCGCGCCAAAAAGTACGGAAATTACTTAGACCTGTTCCATGAACTCCATCCAGTACTTCGTCAGAGGCACCTAGCAGATAAGCAGGTAGATATGTCGAAGATATGTCGATAGGAAGAAAATTATGAAGAAGCACCTGAGAGGTAGATAAATAGGAAAAAGACGATGAAGAAGCATTTTGACAGATAGATCAAAACTCGACGGGATCCCCAGCAGCCAACACGTAGATAATTAGATTAATAAAAGGACGTAATAAACAACCGTGACAGATAGGTGGATGATGATAACAACAACAACAACAACAAACAACAACAAACAACAATAATAATAATAATAATAATAATAATAGTGCTTCTCTGTCAATGGCTGATGCATTTCTGCACATGCGCCTCCATCGTCTCACCCGTGAGGGGTGTACGAAGAATTGACGATAAGCTCTAATGACACCCCCGCAAGGGCAGTTCCAACACTTCCAGACGGGCCGGTATGTTCAATGAAAATACTGGTCCAGAAATAGACCGGTATGTTCAATGAAAATACTAGTGGCACCGACGGGAATCGAACTGGCGACAGGGCCCAGATGGTAGAACTTGACCACTGGGCTATCACGGTGTCCACAATAATAATAATAATAATAATAATAATAATAGTGCTTCTCTGTCAATGGCTGATGCAAATCTGCACATGCGCCTCCATCGTCTCACCCGTGAGGGGAGTACGAAGAATTGACGATAGGCTCTAATGACACCCCCGCAAGGGCAGTTCCAACACTTCCCGACGGACCGGTATGTTCAATGAAAATACTGGTGGCACCGACGGGAATCGAACTGGCGACAGGGCCCAGATGGTAGAACTTGACCACTGGGCTAATAATAATAATAATAATAATAATAATAATAATAATAATAATAATAATAATAATAATAATAATAATAGTGCTTCTCTGTCAATGGCTGATGCATTTCTGCACATGCGCCTCCATCGTCTCACCCGTGAGGGGAGTACGAAGAATTGACGATAAGCTCTAATGACACCCCCACAAGGGCAGTTCCAACACTTCCAGACGGGCCGGTATGTTCAATGAAAATACTGGTCCAGACGGATCGGTATGTTCAATGAAAATACTGGTGGCACCGACGGGAATCGAACTGGCGACAGGGCCCAGATGGTAGAACTTGACCACTGGGCTATCACGGTGTCCAATAATAATAATAATAATAATAATAATAATAATAATAATAATAATAATAATAATAATAATAATAACAATAATAATAATAATAGTGCTTCTCAGTCAAGGGCGAATGCATTTCTGCACATGTGCCTCCATCGTCTCACCCGCGAGGGGAGTACGAAGATTTGACGATAGGCTCTACTGACAACCCCGCAAGGCAGCTCCAAGCCTTCCAGACAGATCATTATTTTCAAAGAAAACATACTTTGAAAATACTGGCCCCGACGGGAATCGAACTGGCGACAGGTCCCAGATGGTAGACCTTAACCACTGGGCTATCGCGGTGCCAAAATAATAATAATAATAATAATAATAATAATAATAATAATAATAATAATAATAATAATAATAGACTTATCAGTCAATTGGCCTTTGATCCTGTCGGACATGTGCCTCCATTGGTAGCACGGGGCAGTTCGGTGACGCGGCTCCGCTCCAAAGACTCAAATAATAATAATAATAATAATAATAATAATAATAATAATAATAATAATAATAATAATAATAGTAATAATAATAGTGCTTCTCTGTCAATGGCTGATGCATTTCTGCACATGCGCCTCCATCGTCTCACCCGTGAGGGGAGTACGAAGAATTGACGATAAGCTCTAATGACACCCCCGCAAGGGCAGTTCCAACACTTCCAGACGGACCGGTATGTTCAATGAAAATACTGGTCCAGACGGAGCGGTATGTTCAATGAAAATACTGGTGGCACCGACGGGAATCGAACTGGCGACAGGGCAATAGTAATAATAATAATAATAATAATAATAATAATAATAATAATAATAATAATAATAATAATAATAGTAGTAGTAGTAGTAGTAGCAGTAGTAGTAGTAGTAGTAGTAGTAGTAGTAGTAGTAGTAGTAGTAGGAGCAGCAGCAGCAGCAGCAGCAGCAGTAGTAGTAGTAGTAGTAGTAGTAGTAGTAGTAGTAGTAGTAGTATAATAAAACAATAATAATAATAATAATAATAATAATAATAATAATAATAATAATAATAATAATAATAAATAATAATAGTGCTTCTCTGTTAATGGCTGATGCATTTCTGCACATGCGCCTCCATCGTCTCACCCGTCAGGGGAGTACAAAGAATTGACGATAAGCTCTAATGACACCCCCGCAAGGGCAGTTCCAACACTTCCAGACGGGCCGGTATGTTCAATGAAAATACTGGTCCAGAAATAGACCGGTATGTTCAATGAAAATACTGGTGGCACCGACGGGAATCGAACTGGCGACAGGGCCCAGATGGTAGAACTTGACGAGACATATCCTCAACGGACATAAGCCTCCAATACCCTTGTTCGAGGTCCTCCACCCCCCCGTGTCAGTCTCTCGCCTGATGATCGGGGCCACCGATGGAGCTCCTGAGGGCAAGACTGCACTAAGCCGAGGTTATTCCGCAGTCCCAGCAACCTCTTGCAAGACGTCACCGAATGTGCAAGTGCATACACCAAGCGCGGTTGCTAGAGCTGCCTCGAAACCCCACCCATAACAATCTGGTGTCTGCTGGGTCCTGGGCTATCAACCAGCATATGCGGAGTTAATAATAATAATAATAATGATAATAATCATACTAATAATAATAATATATATATTGATCTGTCATGGCTGAGCCCGAGGGCCATGTGCCTCCATCCCTCGACCCAACAGGGACTACAGTGAGTATGTTGGGGAGGGAAGAGTGACTCTAACCATCCTGCATAGAAGGCCCCAAAAGGAAGTCCCTACTACCCGCACAGTGTCGGGTACCTTGCAGGAAATCAAACTAATAATAATAATAATAATAATAATAATAATAATAATAATAATAATAATAATAATAATAATAATAATAATAATAATAATAATAATAATAATAATAATAATAATAATAATAATAATAATATATTGATCTGTCATGGCTGAGCCCGAGGGCCATGTGCCTCCATCCCTCGACCCAACAGGGACTACAGTGAGTATGTTGGGGAGGGAAGAGTGACTCTAACCATCCTGCATAGAAGGCCCCAAAAGGAAGTCCTACTACCCGCACAGTGTCGGGTACCTTGCAGGAAATCAACTACAAATGATTGATCTTCCCCGCGTGAGAGCTCCACGAGACTGGGTAGGTCCCGCATGGAGGTACTCACAGGGGTAGCAGACATTTCATGCGGTCTGCCAGCGCATGAGGACGTTTTGTGGTAAGTATCTGGGACGCCTCGAAACCCGTCACCACCCCTAGATCGCGGAATGTAAATACCCCTTTGATCCCACGTGGTGTATGTCTTATAAAAAACAACACAACGACATGGCCTCGGAACCAACGCAACAACATAGCCTCGGAACCCACATCGACATAGCCTCGGAACCCACACAACAACAGAGCCTCGGAACCAACACAACTACATAGCCTCGGAACCAACACAACAACATAGCCTCGGAGCCAACACAACGACATAGCCTCGAAACCAGTGGGAAGAGGCCCAACCACCTCCTCTTCCCGTGGGGTGCCATACTGTGCACCCCTCCATAATAATAATAATAATAATAATAATAATAATAATAATAATAATAATAATAATAATAATAATAATAATAATAATAATAGTGCTTCTCTGTCAATGGCTGATGCATTTCTGCACATGCGCCTCCATCGTCTCACCCGTGAGGGGAGTACGAAGAATTGACGATAAGCTCTAATGACACCCCCGCAAGGGCAGTTCCAACACTTCCAGACGGGCCGGTATGTTCAATGAAAATACTGGTCCAGAAATAGACCGGTATGTTCAATCAAAATACTGGTGGCACTGACGGGAATCGAACTGGCGACAGGGCCCAGATGGTAGAACTTGACCACTGGGCTATCACGGTGTCCAATAATAATAATAATAATAATAATAATAATAATAATAATAATAATAATAATAATAATAATAATAATAGTGTATCTCCTGCCAATTGCTGAGCCAAAAGGCCATGTGCATCCAGTCCTCCATTCCATAAGGAAAGTCTCCACACCAATCGGTGGAATAAAGGAAGTGACGGCATAGAACATTACTCTAGGATCTTTATACCAATCAGCCCATGGAAAGGACCGATGGCCTATGTACTCCCTAATAATAATAATAATAATAATAATAATAATAATAATAATAATAATAATAATAATGATATACTTCCCCCAAGGCGTACTGATGCAGCTGATGGCACGATCCGCTTCCGGACATGAGCCTCCATGCCCTTGTTCGAGGTGCTCCATCCCCACCTAGTCAGTCTCTCGACTGGTAATAGGGGCCACCGATGGAGCTCCTGAGGGCAAGACTAGTGCACTAAGCCGAGTTTATTCCGCAGTCCCAGCAACCTCTTGCAAAAACGTTGCCGAATGTGCAAGTGCGTATACCAAGCATGGTTGCTAGAACTACCTCAAAACCCCACCCAAAACAATTTGGTATCCACTAGGTTCCCGGGCCATCAACCAATTCGCGAACCCCCCCTCGGGCTGGGGTTCCCGGGGGGAGTGCCCCCCCGGACCCCCCCCCCCCTTCCCCGTCGACAGGGTACTTTCAATTGCCGGAGATACCAGCAGAAACCTCTGGTGGCACAAAAACCTAAAATCTCTGGTTTTTGTGCCGCCCGCCACCAAAACTTTTTTATCTCCGAAGAGAGCGCACCTAGAGGTGTCGGTACACCAAACATCAGCCTCAAACTCCCTCAGGTGTGCGCAAACAGCGCCGGGTGGCGCAAAAACCTCAATTTTCCGGTGCGTAGGCCACCCGGCACCGCAATTTTTATATTTTCGAAGAGAGCTCATCAAGAAGTATCGGATACACCAAATAACAGCCGCTAACTCCCTCTGGTGTGCGCGAAAGGCGGCTGAGGGCACAAGACCTCAATTTTCTGGTGTGGGTCCCACCCGCGACCAAAACTTGTACGTACAACCGCCGGGCTGGGGTTCCCGGGGGGAGGCCCCTCCGGACACCCCCTTTCCCGTCGACGTTCAATTGCCGGAGGGCGGCTGGTGGGACAAGACCTCAATTTTCTGGTGTGGGTGCCACCCGCGACAATAACTGGTACGTACAAATGCAGGGCTGGGGTTTCCGGGGCAGGGTCCCCCGGACCCCCCCTGCCCCGTCGACAGGGTACGTTCAATTGCCGGAGGCACCGGCAAGTACTGCTGAAAAACAAGGAAATTTGGTATTCAGGACACTCCCCTAACGCAAATATTTGCGTGAATTCCAAGAAAATTATATCAGCATCAAGATCGAGTCCTCTGCTGCTAACCACCCTGCCAATATGAGCTCCCAACTTTTCCTGGTTCCCACAAACCATGATTTATTCCGACGAGGGTGCAGAAAATAGGCTAAAAAAACAAGGAATTTTCGCATTCAGGACACTTCCCTTACGGAATAGGCTAAAAAAACAAGGAATTTTCGCATTGAGGACACTTCCCTTACGGAAATATTTGCGTGAATTCCAAAGAAAATATAACAGCATCAACATCGAGTCTGAGCCTAGACACCCTGCAAATATGAGCTCCCAACTCCTCCTGGTTCACACAAACCACGATTTATTCAGATTGGGGTGCGAAAAAAAACAAGGAAATTTGGCATTCAGGAGACTCCCCTAACGCAAATATTTGCGTGAATTCCAAAAAAATAATATCAGCATCAACATCGAGTCTGGGGCTAACCACCCTGCCAAAATGAGCTCCGAACTCCCCCTCGTTCCCACAAACCATGATTTACTCCGACAGGTGTGCCGACATGGGGTGGGGGTGATTTACTCCGACAGGTGTGCCGACATGGGATGGGGGTGGGGGTGGGGGGAGGGGGTACACAATTTTCATTTACCCCCTCCCCACAAACCCCCCACCCCCTTCACCAACACCTTTCAGGGATAATAATAATAATAATGATAATAATAGTGCTTCTCTGTCAATGGCTGATGCATTTCTGCACATGCGCCTCCATCGTCTCACCCGTGAGGGGAGTACGAAGAATTGACGATAGGCTCTAATGACACCCCCGCAAGGGCAGTTCCAACACTTCCAGACGGACCGGTATGTTCAATGAAAATACTGGTCCAGACGGACCGGTATGTTCAATGAAAATACTGGTGGCACCGACGGGAATCGAACTGGCGACAGGGCCCAGATGGTAGAACTTGACCACTGGGCTATCACGGTGTCCATAATGATAATAATAATAATAATAATAATAATAATAATAATAACTAGGGGCTGCGCCAACACCTGAAAGGTTGGTTTGCGGAGCGCAAATTCGTGCACCCCCCCCCCCCCCACACACACACACACACACAGACACACACAGACACACACACACACACACACACACACACCCTTCCCCCCTCGGGCTAGGGTTCCCGGGGGAGAGCCCCCGGACCCCCCCTTTCCCGTCGACAGAGTACGTTAAATTGCAGGAGGTACCAGCAGAACGCAAGTGTAAGCTCTGGTGGCACAAAAACCTCAAATCTCTGGTGTTTGTGCCACCCGCCACCAAAACTTTTTTATCTCCGAAGAGAGCGCACCGACAGGTGTCGGATACACCAAACATCAGCCTCAAACTCCCTCTGGTGTGCGCAAACGGCGCCTGGTGGCGCAAAAATCTCAATTTTCCGGTGCGTAGGCCACCCGGCGCCACAATTTTTATATTTTCGAAGAGAGCTCATCAAGAAGTATCGGATACACCAAATAACAGCCGCTAACTTCATCTGGTGTGCGCAAACTGCGCCTGGTGGCAAAAAGACCTCAATTTTCTGGTGTATGTGCCACCCGCGACCCAAAACGGGTACGTAAAATCGCCGGGCTGGGGTTCCCGGTGGAAGGGCCCCCCGGACCCCCCCTTTCCCAGCGACAGGGTACGTTCAATTGTCGTAGGGCGCCTGGTGGCACAAAGACCTCAATTATCTGGTATGTGGGTGCCACCTGCGACCAAAACGGGTACGTACAATCGCCGGGCTGGGGTTACTGGGGCGGAGGGGATGTAGTGGAATGTGGTGATTCTTTCATTGTCTGTCTAGAGTTCTGAGGGGGTGTGGGTGTCGGTTTCTCTTGTTCTTTCCGTTTCTCTTTCACTTGTGATTGAGAGGGTTTTGGTTGCAATGGTGAGGGTTGCACGCGTTGCGTGGGTGGTGAGGTTGTGAGGGCAGGAGTTGTTGTTGTAGAGGTGTCGTGGTGTTGAGCACTAGTGAGAGTGCGTTGTGGGGGGTTGTGGGGTCTGTCTCGGAGTGTGTTTCGAGCCAATGGAGCACTCGACAGTTCCCCCCCCCCCCCCCCACGGGCTTTAGCGGGTTGTTCCAAGGGTTTATTGTCACTTTGCTCCGTTTGGGGATCACTTTCCTCCTCGCCCTCTTGCTCAGCTTCACGAGCAATTATTCTTTCCCCACTTTCAATGTTTCCCTCCATTGCATCCTCTCCACCCTCCATAATGACTAGCTCGTACTCTTCCTCTTCAGAGCTGTCTTCCCCTTCAGACTTATCTCCTTCTTCCTCTTCACCCTCCTCTCCTACTTCTCCTCTCATTAGAGTAAATCTTTTGGCTCCTTTCTTTCGAAACAGGCCATTCTTGTCTCTTTGCTTTTCTTTTGAGGAGTTAGAGTGAGAGAACTTTGAACGGGTTCGTTTGGGGCTTGACTTAAGTTTGGGGCAAAAACGCTTAGTGTGTCCAGTTTGGTAGCAGTGGTAGCATGTTGCCGTGAGCCACCATTCCTGCTCTGAACTGTCACTATTCCCATTACCTTCGCCCTTTTCCCCTTTCCCGTTCTTTGTCCATTTCTTGTGTTTCTCTCTCTTTCCTCCTTTCTATCCTCCCTCTCCCTCTCCTAGCAGTCTCTCCCTTACCCTCTCTCTTCCTCTCTTTCTCCTTCCTACGTTCCTTTCTGAGTCTCTTCTGCTTTGCTTCCCACAACACGCAAATTTCTCTTGCCGACTCTACCATATCATCATGGGTTGGCCTGCTCGCTGCTGCTAATCTATAATGATCATTGAGGCATGCAGGCCCATAGGCCTCATGCTCTGCTAGCTTCTCTAACAACCCATTTACTGCTTCCTCTGGCTCAAAATGCTTCCCTCTCAGGGCCTCTAGCCAGTTCTTCTGCAGTAGATGTTGTGTTAGATACTCATCCATATCCTCTGTCGGTCTCGGTCTCATCTCTTTAAATGCTTTCTCCTCTATATATCTCGCCGCACCACTTACATTACCGTATTTTTCTTTGACAATGCCGACTTTCTCAAACGGGCAATGAACCTTTTTGCTGCGAAGAAATTGAATCACTTTAGATTCCGAGAATGCTGTTGTTACGAGAAGTTGGAACATTCTGCAGCGATGCAGATACTGCTGCTCTTCTCTCTTCTTTCGCAGCAAGTACACATCCTTGTTGGTTCTTGTCATCGCTCTTTTCTTCTTTCTGTTCGCCCTATCCTCCCAAGCTTTCTTCTTCCTTTGAGAGGTCTTTCCTGTTGGCAGGTTTCTCTGTCTGTGTCTTCTGGTCTTGTGGTGTTTGACTACCTCTCTGTCTCTGTTGTCGTGGTTGTTGTGTCTCTGTTTCTTCTTCTTCGTCTGATCCCTCCGGTGTGTCCACCTCGTGTGGTTCTCTCGGTTCTTCCATGAGTTTCTTCTGCTTTTCTCATCCTGTCTCTATCAGAACCATATTTTGTTTTTGCCGCTTTATGGTCTTGGAAAGCATCATGAAACATATCCCCGAGTGTTACGCTAATCCCGTAGGCATACTCCTCTATCTGGTAATAGCAACTCTGTAAATCCTTTTTGTTTCCGCTAAACACCTGTGTGTGAGACATCAATTGTCTCATACTAATCGCATGGTGCCGAAATTCGTTTCCCCAGCGGCTCATAACGGTTGATTAGGTAATTACCCGGTCACTCACGGACCTAATCACATACCTTTACACTCCGGTTTGCTGAGGGACTCCGTTAGAAGCCACGATGCCA
>WBZZ01003552.1:62500-72500 GCA_019918135.1 Paulinella micropora
AACCAGGACAGACTCTTAAAAAAGACAGACTTTTGCGTGGGGGTGGCATGGCTTGCTTGAGACTGATACAGATTGTCCGCGGATGGTGCCACCTCTCTCACATGACGCATCAGGCAGATACCAGAATATCAAATATGAAGATTCCATATGACCCGCCTGCAACTTATAAGAAAATACAATTTATTTACTTATGTATGTACTCTAGCAAAGGAGGCAGTAAGGAAAGCAGGAAGGAAAGAAGGAAGGAAAGAAGGAAAGAAGGTTTTATGTATAAGGTTCGAACGTGACGTACCAGTTTGTTCACTGAAAACTTGCAGTACGTGTATGTGAGTCTTATGTGTGTTGAGTATATTTCATCTGTTGTGTACTACTGTATATTTGAGTGCATGATAGTACTTCAATGACTAAAAAGTATGCAGTAATATTGTGCCTTCCTTCTCTTTCCTTCCTTCTTTCCTTCCTTAGATTCTTAGATTCTTTTTATTTAGAGAAATAATGGGTAAAATTACAACTCATGGAGAAACTGCTGACAGCTATTGCCTAAAGCAAATCGCTGACCGAGGCAGTTACCAGTGTCTGGGGGGTAGTTATTAATATATTTCGAGTCCGGCGCTGCGGGCCTTCTTTCCCTTCTTTCCTTCCTTCTTTCCTTTTTTCTTTCCTTTTTTCCTTCCTTCTTTCCTTCCTTCTTTCCTTCCTTCTTTCCTTCCTTCTTTCCTTCCTTCTTTCCTTCCTTCTTTCCTTCCTTCTTTCCTTCCTTCTTTCCTTCCTTCTTTCCTTCCTTCTTTCCTTCCTTCTTTCCTTCCTTCTTTCCTTCCTTCTTTCCTTCCTTCTTTCCTTCCTTCTTTCTTTCCTTCTTTCTTTCCTTCTTTCCTTCCTTCTTTCCTTCCTTCTTTCCTTCCTTCTTTTCCTTCCTTCTTTTCCTTCCTTCTTTTCCTTCCTTCTTTCCTTCCTTCTTTTCTTCCTTCGTTTCTTTCCTCTTTCCTTCCTTCCTTCCTTCTTTCCTTCTTTCCTTCCTTCTTTCCTTCCTTCTTTCCTTTCTTCTTTACTTCTTTCGTAAAGGTGGAAGGAAAGAAGGAAGGAAGGAAGGAAGGAAGCAAAGAAGGAAGCAAGCAAAAAAGGAAGAAAAAGAAGGAAGGAAGGAAGGAAGGAAGCAAAGAAGGAAAGAAGGAACTTTCCTTCCTTCTTTCTCTATTTCTTTCCTTCCTTCTTTCCTTCCTTCCTTCTTCCTTCCTTCTTCCTTCCTTCTTTCCTTCTTTTCTTCTTTTCTTCTTTCCTTCCTTCCTTCTTTCTTTCTTTCTTTCTTTCCTTTCTTTCTTTCTTCTTTCCTTCTCCCTTTCCTCTTGCCTCTTGTTTCTTGGTTCTTGCTTTTTGCTTTTTCTCTGTTCCTTGCTTTATGCTCTCTGCTTATTGTTTCTTCTTCCTCGCTCCTCGCTCCTTGCTTCCTGCTTTTGCTTCTTGCTTCTTGCTTCAAGCCTCATGGCTTACAGTGTATGGTTCGATCCAAGATGTTGCTTTTTCTTTCGGGAGTGGCAATTTGGCCGTTTCTGGGAAAATTTTCCCATCAGGGGGCTGGAGATGGCCCGTATTGTCGAGATATCCCCCCCCCCCCCCAATGTATTATTATACTATTATTATTATTATTATTATTATTATTATTATGGACACCGTGATAGCCCAGTGGTCAAGTTCTACCATCTGGGCCCTGTCGCCAGTTCGATTCCCGTCGGTGCCACCAGTATTTTCATTGAACATACCGGTCTATTTCTGGACCAGTATTTTCATTAAACATACCGGCCCGTCTGGAAGTGTTGGAACTGCCCTTGCGGGGGTGTCATTAGAGCTTATCGTCAATTCTTCGTACTCCCCTCACGGGTGAGACGATGGAGGCGCATGTGCAGAAATGCATCAGCCATTGACAGAGAAGCACTATTATTATTATTATTATTATTATTATTATTATTATTATTATTATTGTTATTATTATTATTATTATTATTATTATTATTATTATTATTATTATTATTATTATTATTGGACACCGTGATAGCCCAGTGGTCAAGTTCTACCATCTGGGCCCTGTCGCCAGTTCGATTCCCGTCGGTGCCACCAGTATTTTCATTGAACATACCGATCCGTCTGGACCAGTATTTTCATTGAACATACCGGCCCGTCTGGAAGTGTTGGAACTGCCCTTGCGGGGGTGTCATTAGAGCTTATCGTCAATTCTTCGTACTCCCCTCACGGGTGAGACGATGGAGGCGCATGTGCAGAAATGCATCAGCCATTGACAGAGAAGCACTATTATTATTATTACTATTATTATTATTATTATTATTATTATTATTATTATGGAGGGGTGCACAGTATGGCACCCCACGGGAAGAGGTGGTTGGGCCTCTTCCCACTGGTTTCGAGGCTATGTCGTTGTGTTGGCTCCGAGGCTATGTTGGTGTGTTGGTTCCGAGGCTATGTTGTTGTGTGGGTTCCGAGGCTATGTCGATGTGTGGCTTCCGAGGCTATGTCGATGTGGGTTCCGAGGCTATGTTGTTGTGTTGTTTTTTATAAGACATACACCACGTGGGATCAAAGGGGTATTTACATTCCGCGATCTAGGGGTGGTGACGGGTTTCGAGGCGTCCCAGACACTTACCACAAAACGTCCTCATGCGCTGGCAGACCGCATGAAATGTCTGCTACCCCTGTGAGTACCTCCATGCGGGACCTACCCAGTCTCGTGGAGCTCTCACGCGGGGAAGATCAATCATTTGTAGTTGATTTCCTGCAAGGTACCCGACACTGTGCGGGTAGTAGGGACTTTTGGGGCCTTCTATGCAGGATGGTTAGAGTCACTCTTCCCTCCCCAACATACTCACTGTAGTCCCTGTTGGGTCGAGGGATGGAGGCGCATGGCCCTCGGGCTCAGCCATGACAGATCAATATATATATTATATTATTATTATTATTATTATTATTATTATTATTATTATTATTATTATTATTATTATTATTATTATTATTATTATTATTATTATTATTATTATTATTATTGGACACCGTGGTAGCCCAGTGGTCAAGTTCTACCATCTGGGCCCTGTCGCCAGTTCGATTCCCGTCGGTGCCACCAGTATTTTCATTGAACATACCGGTCCGTCTGGAAGTGTTGGAACTGCCCGTGCGGGGGTGTCATTAGAGCCTATCGTCAGTTCTTCGTACTCCCCTCACGGGTGAGACGATGGAGGCGCATGTGCAGAAATGCATCAGCCATTGACAGAGAAGCACTATTATTATTATTATTATTATTATTATTATTATTATTATTATTATTATGGACACCGTGATAGCCCAGTGGTCAAGTTCTACCATCTGGGCCCTGTCGCCAGTTCGATTCCCGTCGGTGCCACCAGTATTTTCATTGAACATAGCGGTCTATTTCTGGACCAGTATTTTCATTGAACATACCGGCCCGTCTGGAAGTGTTGGAACTGCCCTTGCGGGGGTGTCATTAGAGCTTATCGTCAATTCTTCGTACTCCCCTCACGGGTGAGACGATGGAGGCGCATGTGCAGAAATGCATCAGCCATTGACAGAGAAGCACTATTATTATTATTATTATTATTATTATTATTATTATTATTATTATTATTATTATTATCATTATTATCATCCCTGAAAGGCATTGGAGTAGGGGGTGGGGGTTTGGGGGGAGGGGGAAAATGGAAATTGTGTACCACCCCCTCCCCCCCCCCCCCCCCCACCCCCGCATTTCGGCACCCCTGTCGGAATAAATCATGGTTTGTGGGAACGAGGAGTTGGGAGCTCATATTTGCAGGGTGGCTAGCCCCATACTCGATGTTGATGCTGATATAATTTCTTTGGAATTCACGCAAATATCTGCGTTAGGGGAGTGTCCTGAATGCCAACATTCCTTATTTTTTCCGCACCCCTGTCTGAATAAATCATGGTTTGTGTGAACCAGGAGGAGTTGGGAGCTCATATTGACAGGGTGGCTAGCTCCAGACTCGATCTTGATGCTGATTTTTTTTTTTTTTTTTTTTTTTTGAAATTCACGCAAATATTTGCGTTAGGGGAGTGTCCTGAATGCGAAAATTCCTTGTTTTTTATGCTTATTTTCTGCACCCTCGTCGGAATAAATCATGTTTTGTTGAAGAGTTGGGAGCTCATATTGACAGGGTGGCTAGCCCCAGAATCGATCTTGATGCTGGTATAATTTTTTTGGAATTCACGCAAATATTTGCGTTAGGGGAGTGTCATGAATGCCAAATTTCCTTGTTTTTTTAGCAGTTCTTGCCGGTGCCTCCGGCAATGGAACGTACCCTGTCGACGGGGAAGGGGGGGGGTCCGGGGGTCCCTCCCCCCCGGGAACACAAGCCCGACGATTGTACGTACCCGTTTGGTCGTGGGTGGCACCCAAACCAGAAAATTGAGGTCTTGTGCCACCAGGCACCGTTTGCGCACACCAGAGGGAGTTAGCGGCTGATATTTGGTGTATCTGACACTTCTTGATGGGCTCTCTTCGAAAATATAAAAAATTGCGGCGCCGGGTGGCATACACACAGGAAAATTGAGGTTTTTGCGCCACCAGGCGCCGTTCGCGCACACCTGAGGGAGTTTGAGGCTGATGTTTGGTGTACCGGACACCCCTAGGTGCGCTCTCTTCGGAGATAAAAAAGTTTTGGTGGCGGGTGGCACAAAAACCAGAGATTTTATGTTTTTGTGCCACCAAAGCTTACACTTGTGTTCTGCTGGTACCTCCGGCAAATTGAAAGTACCCTGTCGACGGGAAGAGGGGGGGGCCCGGGGGGGGGGGGGGGAGCGGGGTGCGCGAAGCGCACCGCAAACCATCCTTTCAGGTGTTGGCGCAGCCCCTAGGTATCATTATTATTATTATTATTATTATTATTATTATTATTATTATTATTATTATTATTATTATTATTATTATTATTATAGACACCGTGATAGCCCAGTGGTCAAGTTCTACCATTTGGGCCCTGTCGCCAGTTCGATTCCAGTCGGTGCCACCAGTATTTTCATTGAACATACCGGTCCGTCTGGAAGTGTTGGAACTGCCCGTGCGGGGGTATCATTAGAGCCTATCGTCAATTCTTCGTACTCCCCTCACGGGTGAGACGAGGGAGGCGCATGTGCAGATTTGCATCAGCCATTGACAGAGAAGCACTATTACTATTATTATTATTATTATTATTATTATTATTATTATTATTATTATTATTATTATTATTAATATTGTGATCCCTGAAGGTGTTGGAGAAGGGTGGGGGGTTTGGGGGGAGGGGGAAAATTGAAATTGTGTACCCACCACCCAACCACCCCCAGCATTTCGGCACCCCTGTCGGAATAAATCATGGTTTGTCGGAACGAGGAGGAGTTTGGAGCTCATATTTGCAGGGTGGTTAGCGCTGATCTGATTTTTTTGGAAATCACGCAAATATTTGCGTTAGGGGAGTGTCCTGATGCCAAATTTCCTTGTTTTTTTTCGCACCCAGTCGGAATAAATCATGGATTGTGTGAACCAGGAGGAGTTGGGAGCTCATATTTGCAGGGTGGCTAGCCCCAGCCTCGATATTGATGCTGATATAGTTTCTTTGGATTATTCACGCAAATATTTGCGTTAGGCCTGAATGCCAAATTTCCTTGTTTTTTGGCCTATTTTTGCACCCCCCCCCTATCCCTATAAATCATGGTATGTGGGAACAACCAGGAAGAGTTTGGAGCTCATATTGGCAGGTTGGTTAGCCCCAGTCTTGATCTTGATGCTGGTATAAATTTTTCAGAATTCACGCAAATATTTGCGTTAGGGGAGTGTCCTGAATGCCAAATTTCCTTGTTTTTCGGGTGTACTTGCCGGTGCCTCCGGCTATTGAACGTACCCTGTTGACGGGGTAGGGGGGGTCCGGGGGGCCCTCCCCGGGAACCACAGCCCTGTGATTGTACGTACCCGTTCTGGTCACGGGTGGCACCCACACCTGAAAGTTGAGGTTTTTTGCCACCATGCGCCCTTTGCGGCACCTCCGGCAATTTAACGTACCCTGTCGAAGGGAAAGGTTGGTCCGGGGGGCTCTCCCCCCGGGAACCCAAGCCCTGTGCTTGTACGTACCCGTTTTGGTCGCGGGTGGCACCCACACCTGGAAATTGAGTTTTTTTGCCACCAGGCGCCCTTTGCGGCACCTCCGGCCATTCGACGTACCCTGTCGAAGGGAAAGGGGGCGGGGGGGGGGGGGGGGGGGGCCGGGGCCCTCCAAAAAGTGATAAGAAGTGGGGCTGGCGGGGATTGAAGCTCACCGGTAAACCATCCTTTCAGGTGTTGGCGCAGCTCCTAGTTATTATTTATAACTATTATTATTACTATTATTATTATTATTATTATTATGGACACCGTGATAGCCCAGTGGTCAAGTTTTACCATCTGGGCCCTGTCGCCAGTTCGATTCCCGTCGGTGCCACCAGTATTTTCATTGAACATACCGGTCTATTTCTGGACCAGTATTTTCATTGAACATACCGGCCCGTCTGGAAGTGTTGGAACTGCCCTTGCGGGGGTGTCATTAGAGCTTATCGTCAATTCTTCGTACTCCCCTCACGGGTGAGACGATGGAGGCGCATGTGCAGAAATGCATCAGCCATTGACAGAGAAGCACTATTATTTTTATTATTATTATTATTATTATTATTATTATTATTATTATTATTATTATTATTATTATTATGGACACCGTGATAGCCCAGTGGTCAAGTTCTACCATCTGGGTCCTGTCGCCAGTTCGATTCCCGTCGGTGCCACCAGTATTTTCATTGAACATACCGGTCCGTCTGGACCAGTATTTTCATTGAACATACCGGTCCGTCTGGAAGTGTTGGAACTGCCCTTGCGGGGGTGTCATTAGAGCCTATCGTCAATTCTTCGTACTCCCCTCACGGGTGAGACGATGGAGGCGCATATGCAGAAATGCATCAGCCATTGACAGAGAAGCACTATTATTATTATTATTATTATTATTATTATTATTATTATTATTATTTCCCTTTCCATGGGCTAATTGGTATAAAGCTCCTAGAGTAATGTTCTATGCCGTCACTTCCTTTATTCCACCGATTGGTGTGGAGACTTTCCTTATGGAATGGAGGACTGGATGCACATGGCCTTTTGGCTCAGCAATTGGCAGACGATACATACATACATACATACATATTATTATTATTATTATTATTATTATTATTATTATTATTATTATTATTATTATTATTATTATTATTATTATTATTATTATTCTGGAGGGGTGCACAAGATGGCACTCCATGGGAAGAGGAGGTGGTTGGGCCTCTCCCCACGAAGGTGACCGCTTGGGGAGGGCGGTCACCGGGATATGCGCAACTCTCAACTGGGCATTTACTCGGTAGGGGTTCGGCCAGGCAGTTTGTGGGGTTGTCTGTTGGATTGTTGGTTGGCTCGTTTTTCTTGGCTGTTGGTTTGGGTCTGGTTTCCTGGTTAGCCCATTTTCGCCGAATTTACTGCCGAGTAAATGCCTGGGGGCTTCCAGTTCCGGTTTGGTGATCTTGTTGAGGTGAGCATTCGGAGGAAACAGTACCGAGCTGGGTTGAAGATAGGATTCACATTGAGCCGAGATGGGCCTCAGTTGACCTGTTCCAACTCGGCTCCATTCATGCTATCTGGGTTTTGTCTCCTCCCTATCTTCGCCTCTTCGGGGTTGCCTACCTGGAA
Organism: Paulinella micropora; assembly: GCA_019918135.1. NCBI lineage: Eukaryota > Cercozoa > Imbricatea > Euglyphida > Paulinellidae > Paulinella > Paulinella micropora. The sequence goes on from WBZZ01003552.1 coordinate 70,266, forward strand.
CACATGATGAGCGCACGTTGGAGAGGGGCTTCAGTCGGTCCCAATGCCTTGCCAGTGCCTTGCTGCGTTGCCGTGCCTTGCCCCATGCATTCACACCCTCCACCGTTGCATTTCTAACTGAGCAGCTTCGGCTGGGACTACTATACTTGTCTGTAAGACCCTATAGGTACCGCTAGGTTCGCGCCTTCTATACCCACGTGGGGGAAGGAGTTTCAGCGGCACGCCGTCCGATCTGGCTCCACTCGGGGACACCTGTACCTCATGATGTGTATTGTTAGGAGCAGCTGAAAGTCCATAAGGCATGAGAGTAGAGGCGTTGGCGATGCGATGGAGAGTGTGTGTACTGCGTGAGGCAGGTTCTGGCGACGCTGGGGGTGCTGGCGGGCGCCGAAGGGCACGAAGCGACGCGGCAGCGACCAGTGACACCGGCGGAAATGCGTGTAGTGTGTGTTGCAGATACCGCCGATGCTATTTGCATGGACGGGCGCTTTCCTCGGCGTAAAGAGGCGCGGCGGTGATGGCCAGCGACATTGGCCGTCTACTACTCTCAATGGATTACAAATACGCGAAGCACGGAGCTACCACTGTGGCCCTTATGGGACAAGGTAGAATCGCCGAAGACCTGGACAATCCCCGTGGGAATGCCTCTTCGACGGGCTCTGGCCCGATGTCCCAGGATGGGAGGATGAGGGCTCGCGTATATGACGGAATTCCTGAACCACGTGGAGAGGCTATCTTAGCTGCGCCTCATCCTTCCTCCCCAAACCTGGCACACGGGTCGGCGCTTCAACATAAGGCGAGCGGCGCTATATGGCAGATGGCACCGCCGCCTCGACGGTACCGGCGGGTAGATTGGTACGACAAGGACGGGCGTAATCTGATTGTCTGGGGGCTCTCAGAACGCGCCAATCTACAGGAGATCGCCTCCAAAATGAGCGGTCTTGGTCTGGTGGTCCCGGTAATGGAGTGGCAAGGCCAGCGAATGTCTCGTCACCTGGAGCTGGTCTACGAGGACGATGACAGCAGGCAGACGGCGTTGCAGCAACTCAAACATCTCAAATTCTTCGGCAGAGGGGTCAATGTGGCCCTTGGGCGCAGGTTCAGGGACAGGGAACGTGTCCGAAGGCTTATTCGCATCCATCTGCGTGGGGAAGCGGCGGTCCGGAAGGAGGAAGCTGCGACGGGATATCGCGTCTTGCCTCTGCATGAAGAATGTGTCGATGATGTGCAGGTGGTGTCTTCGGAATTGGCTGCCAATGCACCTAAGTGTGTGTCTGAGTGTGCTGATGTGCATGTGGTGCCCCTGCATTCGGCGGCCAGTGCAGTGGGGGACCAACCTGCGCAAGCACCTGCAGAGGGGGGCAGCACGAGGGCGGAAGCCAGGCGCGGCCGTCGGGTCCGGAAACGAGCCAAGAAGCACCGCTCCAAGCAGTTCGATACCGGCTTCAAGCTACTCGTCGCGAGTCACAACTGGCAGGGTAAAACGGGATACGACAACGTAGGCACGGCGGAATGGGCATCATTCTACAAGCACGAGGGCTGGCTAGTCATCGGGGCTCAGGAGCACCGCATGGGCAAGAAGCAACTTTCCAAATGCAGCCTGGATGGATTCCGGATTTTGGAAAACCTGCGGAGGTCAGCGAGAAAAATCGCTGCAAGGGTGGGGTTCTATTCGCGGTGGCTAACTTCCTTGGTCCGTATTGCAACCTGGTGTCAGCCCCCGTCGACCACCGGCAGCAAGTGTGGCTGCGTATCGCCTCGGGTGTTACCGGCGCTCAGGATATCTATGTGGGCAACGGCTACTTTCCCCAGGAAACGCAGGAAGAAGAGTTGTCAGAGGCGTATGCGGCCTGGCAGGCAGCTATAGCATTTTTTGGAGCCAAAGGTCTTGTGGTCACGGTGGCGGATGCCAACGCGAAGCTCGGGCCGGCATGCAGCCGAAAAGAGGAGGGCATCGTCGGTCAGCACGGGGAGGTCGATGATAAGGGAGCACCGGTACGTACGGAGAACGGCAAGAGACTCGCGGCTGTCCTCGTCGCTACGGGCCTGCGAAATCTGAGCGGCTTCTCGTGCCCAGTGGAAGGGTCCTACTGGTGGTCCCGGCGTGAGCAGCGCGGCATGGGCACAGGCAAGCACCTCCTCGATTACACCTGCGCGTCGCCTGGCTTGGCATCTGGAGCAAAGTTCGGAGTATGCGAAGATGATCTTGATACGGACCACAAGGCAGTATGGGCC
>WBZZ01003552.1:77500-87500 GCA_019918135.1 Paulinella micropora
AGACGGACCGGTATGTTCAATGAAAGTACTGGTGGCACCGACGGGAATCGAAATGGCGACAGGGCCCAGATGGTAGAACTTGACCACTGGGCTATCACGGTGTCCATAATAATAATAATAATAATAATAATAATAATAATAATAATAATAATAATAATAACCAGGGGCTGCGCCAACACCTGAAAGGATGGTTTGCGGTGCGCTTCGTGCACCCCCCCCCCCCCCCCCTCTTCCCAAGGTCGCTTTTCCTCTCATTCGGACATGCACAACTTTTACAGCCTCGGAGCAATCTCAGCCATTCATTTTGGTGCCGGCATATTCGCTTCGGCTACGTACAATCGCGGCGCTGGGGTTCCCGGGGGAGGGCCCCCCCGGATCCCTCCTTTATATAGTCGACAGGGTACGTTCCATTGCCGGAGGTAACCGGCAGAAACCCTTGTGGCACAACTTAGAGCCTTGGAGCATTCTCAGGCATTTTTGGAATTTAGGACACTCCCCCAACGCAAATATTTGCGTAAATTCGAAAAAAATCATATCAGCATCAACATCGAGTCTGGGGCTAGCTACTCAGCAAATATGAGCTCCCAACTCCGCGTTCCCACAAATCATTATTTATTCCGACAGAGGTGCGGAAATGGGGGTACACAAATTTCATTTTCCCCCTCCCCCCAAACCCCCCACCCCCTACTCCCAACACCTTTCAGGGATAATGATAATAATAATGATGATAATAGTAATAGTAATAGTAATAGTAATAGTAATAGTAATAGTAATAGTAATAGTAATAGTCATGGTAAGTATTATTTTTCTTCTCCATCCTTCTCTTCTCTTCCTCCTTCTCTTTGTCTTCCTGCTCCTCTTTTTCCTCTTTTCCTCTTTCCTCTTCCCTCTTCTCTTCCTTCTCTTTTTCCTCTTCCCTTCTCCTGTTCCTGCTTCTCTCTCTTTCCTCTCTTTCTCTTCTCTTTCTCTTCCCTCTCTTTCTCTTCCCTCTCTTTCTCTTCCCTCTCTTTCTCTTCCCTCTCTCTTCCCTCTCTTTCTTTTCCCCTTCTTCTTCTTCTTCTTCTTCTTCTTCTTCTTCTTCTTCTCTTTCTCTCTCTCTCTCTATATATATATAATCTCTCTCTCTCTCGCTCGCTCGCTCTCTCTCTTTCTCCTCCTTCTCTAATTGTTAAGACAATCCCTGGATAATATTGTCTAAGTTGCATGGATTTCACGGCACGACTTGTCTGGCTGCAGCTGGGCAAACCCTGACGTTTCCTTTGGCTCCGACTGGAGCCTACGATTTCCAGGTGGACTGGGGAGATGGCAGTTCTTCTTACTGCAACACTCCAACCTGTTCTCATCAGTATAGCCAGCCTTCTTTCTACAATGTCTCGGTTTCCGGGCTGTTAAAAGGGTTCAGTTTTATCACTACATACGGCACCATGGCGAATAAGTTGGTTGACGTGCTGCACTGGGGAGGCGTCTGCCTGGGAGATGGTGGACAACAGTTCAGAGAAGTGACACTCACGCGTTGGACAGCGTCGGACCTTCCCTGCACCTCTCAGGTCAGACATTACATGCATGCTTGTTCAAGTCGGCTGCCCGGAAATGTCTATTGCAGTTTGCATAACTCTTTGGAGCGCTTTGTCTATTCATTCTCTATCTTTTCGTTTCTGTATCATTATGCCTCTTTCTGTGTTCACTTGTCTATCTATCTTATCTATATATCTTATCTATCTTATCTATCTATCTTATCTATCTATCTTATCTATCTATCTTATCTATCTATCTTATCTATCTATCTTATCTATCTATCTTATCTATCTATCTTATCTATCTATCTTATCTATCTTATCTATCTATCTTATCTATCTATCTTATCTATCTATCTTATCTATCTATCTTATCTATCTATCTTATCTATCTATCTTATCTATCTTATCTATCTATCTATCTTATCTATCTATCTTATCTATCTATCTTATCTATCTATCTTATCTATCTATCTTATCTATCTATCTTATCTATCTATCTTATCTATCTATCTATCTATCTATCTATCTATCTATCTATCTATCTATCTATCTATCTATCTATCTATCAATCAAAGGCCTTGCAAGAGAGCACACGTAGAACCATCAGACTGCATAAGTCCAGGGTGCAGTGTCCATTTCCAGCTCGCTGCCCAGTCACCAACTGGTGATAGGTTGAGTGGTGACAGGGCGGAATCGATGTTTAATATTGTCTTCGGATATGCAGCGCTGATAGACCAAACATATCTATCTATCTATTGATCTACCTTGATCTATTGACCCGCATCAATCTGCTTATCTTCCTCTATCTATCTATCTATCTATCTATCTATCTATCTATGCCGCAGGGTGTATATTCGATTCTGATGCTTAGTTCTTAGCATCTTCTCCCTCTCTTCCTTGTCACCGTGTAACTGTGAATGTACTTATAGAAATATTTTGCAAGCATATCATGGAATATGGTTTTCTCATCTTGCTGGTTATGTGATTGTGTGATCCTACAAAGGTCAATGTCAGATATAATCACGTACACACACTGAGTGTACTCGTGATATGCATGCATGTATGCATGATTCTATGTATGCATATGTGTGTGTGTTTGTGTGTGTATACTCTAAGACCAGCTGCTTCCTCTCTTTGTTTCATTTTTGTTTTCTCCTTTTTCTCGCTCTCTGCTTTCTTTCTTGGTTGCTTTCCTGTAATCCTTCCTCTATCCACCCTTTTTGAATGTATTACTATTATGATTACTTGTGTCTCCCTTCAAGTTGTCATGGGCGCGTACCAGTCGGGGCGATGAGTACATGAAGTGATGTACAGCACCTTGACAATATTGAGCTCATATGATGTACCTCGTGTAATATGAGATAGTGTCATGTGATGAAGTGTTTCCGGCTATCGTTTGTTTATTTTTTCTTTTTCGTTTCATAATGTTTTGCTTTGTCTACCTGTCCTCTCGCTTACTTTCTGTCCTTTTTTTTCCCTTGTGGTCATCCTGGCGGTCGGGCCGAGTGAGTCTGCTGTCTGTTGCCTGTTCTGCGGTCGTGTCTGCTCTCTGCTTCTTCCACCCTTGCCCATGACCCGCCTCCTCCGATGGCTGCCTAGGTGACCAACATGCAGTCCATGTTTTATTACGCCTCGAACTTCAACCAACCCCTCAACACCTGGAACACTTCTTCGGTACCCGCTTGAGCCCGCCGTTGTTAGTTTTAGTTACTGTGACATGATATGCTCTTTGGTGTGTTCTTTGTCCATTCACTCGTTATCTTTGAATTTCTTGATCATTATTCCTCTTCTGTATTATCTCTTGAATCGTTATATCCATCTATGCACAGCCATGTATACGTGTATCTATCTATCTATCTATCTATCTATCTATCTATCTATCTATCTATCTATCTATTTATCTATCTATCTATCTATCTATTTATCTATCTATTTATCTATCTATCTACCTACCTACCTACCTACCTACCTACCTATCTATCTATCTATCTATCTATCTATCTATCTATCTATCTATCTATCTATCTATCTATCTATCTATCTGTCTGTCTGTCTAAAGGCATTCGTCTATCTATCTATCTATCTATCTAGATTCTATCTATCTATCGATCTATCGATCTTTCTTTCTTTCTTTCTTTCCTTCCTTCCTTCTTTCCTTCTTTCTTTCCTTTTTTCCTTGTTTCCTTCTTTCTGTCCTTGTTTCTATCTATCTATCTATCTATCTATCTATCTATCTATCTACCTACCTACCTACATATCTATCTATCTATCTATCTTTCTATCTTTCTTTCTTTCTATTTATCAGTCTTTCCTTCTTTCCTTCTTTCCTTTTTTCTTTCTTCTTTCTATCTATCTACCTACCTATCTATCTATCCATCTATCTATCTATCTTCTTTCCTTTTTTTCTTTCCTTCTTTCTATCTATCTAGCTACCTACCTACCTACCTATCTATCTATCTATCTATCTATCTATCTATCTATCTACCTACCTACCTACCTACCTACCTATCTACCTACCTATCTACCTATCTATCTACCTATCTATCTATCTATCTATCGATCTATCGATCTATCTATCTATCTATCTGACGAAATCAGGAGCTCCTTTTTCTGACATTAGTCGATATCTCATCAGTTGATCTCATCACTTACTCCACGGAGCGAACCAAGGCCACTTGAGGTGTCACTGACCCTCCCTTGGGCTTGGTTTTTTGAAATGGGTGCCATCTGTCGACAGACAGAGAATTAGGGGATGGTGTGGGTGTGCTGGGCCCGTGGTGGGGTGCCTTTTATGTGCCTAGCCATACGCCTATAAGTCACATGCCGAAATAGCGACGGGAAGCACAATCCTGTTCCCTCAGGGTGCCCTTTCTCGCTTGTTGAGCCCGGAATAAAACCCACAGTGCTCTGTCGGTTTACACTAGACTGTCGACAGTCTCGAAACTCCATCTGCTTACTGGGCCCTCTGTAATGGAGGTGGGAGCTCGTTCTGCAAGGGGCGCTTATGGAACGAGCCCTGGCCCCGCCTGGTACTAGGGAGATTTGGTATCGCCTGTATCAGTCCCTTCCGTGCAAACATCACGGCTTAGCTGGGCATCGGGTTAATACTTTACCCACAGACTTCCTGGTTGACGAAATCAGAAGCTCCTTTTTTCTGACATTAGTCGATATCTCATCTATCTATTTATCTATCTATCTACCTACCTACCTATCTATCTATTGAGGGGGCGGGACATTTGCGACGAAGACCAATCCTCCTAGAGCAAACTGCACCACATGCCAGTTGGCGACCTCGCAATGCTGCACCATGGGTAGCTTTGGCGTTAGGTGTTTCCTTTGAGCTCGCCCATAAAAGGTACTTACCCTGCACATCGTGCTTGGTAAGTGGATCCCTCCGCAGGCCACTGGCTAGGAGGGAGCCAGGAAGGCGAAGGCAGGCCTGAGCCGAGGATGCCTCCTGGTAGGACGCCTATAGCCTTTGGCTATGTGACGCTCCTAGAAAAACACTAAAGACACACTATCTATCTATCTATCTATCTATCTATCTATCTATCTATCTATCTGTCCTGGGCATGACGATAAACTGCATCCCGGAGTTGGACTCGACCCACTGGCACCTACAGCCTGGGGGTCGATCTATCTATCTCCTTCAGCCCTTCACCAGCTGTTTTGTGCAGTCGCAGCTGGTGCAGCGTGACTGGCCAGGGCTGATGACTACGCTTCATCGGCCCTCGATACACTCTCAAACTGTTCGGGAAAGCCCTAAGAGCCTTCGATACCGCGGCCTGCGGGAAACCCCAAGGTGCAGCAGGCGAGGTAACGCTCGTCGGATGGTAAAAACTCGAAGGATATGGCCACGCAGGGAATAATGGGTAACCCGCAGCCAAGTCCCTTCTTGTCAGGCCAACCCCGCGCATGGCTCCTGCTCGGTGCGACTACCTCTGATTGGCTGCCTTGGACTGACTTGGTGTTCCGAAGTGAGTTTAGTGACCAGTGGATATGGCAAATGGCCACTACTCTCGACGTCGGCCCACTTATGTCACCGCTGCAGCTGGCCCGGTAGTCCTCCGTCGCCACTACCCAGTGGTGTCCTGACAAATGGGAAAGGTTCAGAGACTAGACGGGAGTGGGATCTTCCTGTGTGCGGGTAGGCACATAAGCAGGGAGATCTTAAGGTATAGTCCGGCCGCCGCGAAAGTGGTCGCCTTGGATGAAGCTCGAGGGTTGGTGTACCCCTCGGGCCCGAGCCTTGGCGGGGCACGTGATGGCGGACACGTGTCTGGGTTGGTTTTACGGCCCTCTAGCCAGGGAGGGTCGTAGAACCGTCAGACTGCACAAATTCGGGGCCTAGTGCCCCATTCCCAGCCCGCTACCCAGTCGCTGATTGGCGGCGGGGTGGAATGGATGCCTATCTCTTCGGATATGCAGAGCTGATAGACCAAACATATCTATCTATCTATCTATCTATCTATCTATCTATCTATCTATCTATGCCGCAGGGTGTATATTCGATTCTGATGCTTAGTTCTTAGCATCTTCTCCCTCTCTTCCTTGTCACCGTGTAACTGTGAATGTACTCATAGAAATATTTTGCAAGCATATCATGGAATATGGTTTTCTCATCTTGCTGGTTATGTGATTGTGTGATCCTACAAAGGTCAATGTCAGATATAATCACGTACACACACTGAGTGTACTCGTGATATGCATGCATGTATGCATGATTCTATGTATGCATATGTGTGTGTGTTTGTGTGTGTATACTCTAAGACCAGCTGCTTCCTCTCTTTGTTTCATTTTTGTTTTCTCCTTTTTCTCGCTCTCTGCTTTCTTTCTTGGTTGCTTTCCTGTAATCCTTCCTCTATCCACCCTTTTTGCATGTATTACTATTATGATTACTTGTGTCTCCCTTCAAGTTGTCATGGGCGCGTACCAGTCGGGGCGATGAGTACATGAAGTGATGTACAGCACCTTGACAATATTGAGCTCATATGATGTACCTCGTGTAATATGAGATAGTGTCATGTGATGAAGTGTTTCCGGCTATCGTTTGTTTATTTTTTCTTTTTCGTTTCATAATGTTTTGCTTTGTCTACCTGTCCTCTCGCTTACTTTCTGTCCTTTTTTTTCCCTTGTGGTCATCCTGGCGGTCGGGCCGAGTGAGTCTGCTGTCTGTTGCCTGTTCTGCGGTCGTGTCTGCTCTCTGCTTCTTCCACCCTTGCCCATGACCCGCCTCCTCCGATGGCTGCCTAGGTGACCAACATGCAGTCCATGTTTTATTACGCCTCGAACTTCAACCAACCCCTCAACACCTGGAACACTTCTTCGGTACCCGCTTGAGCCCGCCGTTGTTAGTTTTAGTTACTGTGACATGATATGCTCTTTGGTGTGTTCTTTGTCCATTCACTCGTTATCTTTGAATTTCTTGATCATTATTCCTCTTCTGTATTATCTCTTGAATCGTTATATCCATCTATGCACAGCCATGTATACGTGTATCTATCTATCTATCTATCTATCTATCTATCTATCTATCTGCCCATAAGTCACATGCCGAAATAGCGACGGGAAGCACAATCCTGTTCCCTCAGGGTGCCCTTTCTCGCTTGTTGAGCCCGGAATAAAACCCACAGTGCTCTGTCGGTTTATACTAGACTGTCGAACAGTCTCGAAACTCCATCCGCTTACTGGGCCCTCTGTAATGGAGGTGGGAGCTCGTTCTGCAAGGGGCGCTTATGGAACGAGCCCTGGCCCCGCCTGGTACTAGGGAGATTTTGGTATCGCCTGTATCAGTCCCTTCCGTGCAAACATCACGGCTTAGCTGGGCATCGGGTTAATACTTTACCCACAGACTTCCTTGGTTGACGAAATCAGAAGCTCCTTTTTTCTGACATTAGTCGATATCTCATCTATATATATATCTATCTATCTATCTATTTATCTATCTACCTATCTACCTACCTACCTATCTATCTATCTATCTATCTATCTATCTATCTATCGATCTATCGATCTATCGATCTTTCTTTCTTTCTTTCTTTCTTTCCTTCCTTCCTTCTTTCCTTCTTTCTTTCTGTCCTTTTTTCTATCTATCTATCTACCTATCTACCTACCTACCTATCTATCTATCTATCTATCTATCTATCTATCTTTCTTTCTTTCTTTCTATTTATCCTTCTTTCCTTCTTTCCTTCTTTCCTTTTTTCTTTCTTATTTCTATCTATCTACCTACCTATCTATCTATCTAACTATCTATCTATCTTCTTTCCTTTTTTTGTGGTGCTCCTAGATTAACAATCCGACTACTATTACAATCTAAGCCAGTAGCATTAAACCACGAAACAATCGTCCCGTCAATAATACAACTTATTTTTTTCGCAGAAATTTCAAAGTTGTAATACGTATTTGTTTTCATATCCAAACTAGCAATAGACCCAATATTACTGGTAGAATTGAAAACAATGAATGTTCCCTTTGTTGTTGAATTTATTGAATTTCCAGTTATTTCAACACCACTGCTATATGTCTTAATTCCTGCTATGGTTTGGTTTCCTGAGGTTTTAACTGCCGAAGTATCAAGAACAGAAACATCCACACCATCAACAAGATTTACATTTGTTATGCTTCGGTTTCCCATATTTAACCCTCCTGTCATACTAGCAGTGCCGTCTAATCTAAGAAAGGGCGAGTTTGTGTTTCTCCATTGTCCAGTGCTATAAATGAGTAGTTGATTATCTGATGCTGTTGTTATTATCGCATCGCTATGTGTATCAATACTTCCACTCGCCGACACTTTCGCGTTGTTGGAGTCGTGCTCTGATAGCCAAGTTGTGATAGACCTACCATTTAGTTGATTTACATTTGTTGTGCTTTGGCTTTTCATATCAATACCCGCACTCGCATTTATTATACTGCTAAATGTTTTAATTCCTCCTATGGTTTGGTCTCCTGTTAGTTTAACCACCGAACCATCAACTGCGAGATTTGCGAGATTTATTCCATTATATGTAGAAGCCCCTGAAATAGCAAAACCGCCCATATTTAGTCCTCCTGTCATACTAGCTGTGCCGTCTAATCTAAGAAAGGGTGGTGTGGTGTTTCTCCATTGTCCCGTGCTATAAATGAGTAATTGATTATCTGCGGGGAAGCTTGATATTGTCACATCGCTGTGGCTATCTATGCTTCCACTCGCTGAAACTTTATTATTATTATCATTATGTTCATATATCCATTCATCCACATCTTTGGTATTCAGTAAATTTACTCCTGTTATATTCAAATACCCTCCCATATTAATATTACCGAATTCATCAACATTTATTGGAAAGGTTTTATTTACCCAGTTTATTGAATTATATGTGAGATAACTATTAGTGTCTATTGGTGCGGTTATGACTACATCTGAAAGTGTATCAATTGAACCGAGGGTGGTATTCCTCCATTTACCATCTACATCGTTGTATTTTAAGTATTGACCGACCAATGGTGTGGATATGTTTGTGTCTATCAAATTGTATAAACTGGTTTGGTGCGGATTGGAAGTATTAGAGCGGTGTTGAGTTGAGGCTTTGACTTCGTCGTTGTCCCTTACTCGTTGCTCTGTATAGTATAAATTTTTTCCTTCTTTGATGTCGGTTGTTGATTTTAAAGCAAGACGTGTGTCAAATCGGTTATCAGTCCAATAATAATTAAGTCCTTCTTTTGGGTCAGTTGTTGATTTTAAAGCGAGACGTGTATCAAATCGCACATCGGTAAAATAAAGATTTACGGGGTCGGCATCTTCTGGCACTCTGTCTGTATTTAAGCCTATTATGTTCGTGTTAGTTAAGTCTGAGTTTGCGATTGATAGGCTGTCTGTGGCGATTTCAGACAAGCCTAAGAGCGACTTATATTGGCTCATCGTTTTTGTTTTCAATATTGAAAACAAAGTTAGTATATATATTTTGAATAATAATTAATTTTAAAATACTAAAATATAAAACTTATATAAAACTTTTAGTATAAAATATTTTTAGAATAAGCGAGATATCTGACGATCAGTCAGATTGTGAGTGTAATCTTTGTTTTTGACTACTTCAAAAACAAAAACATTCTAAAAATGCAGAGTCCCGAAGCAAGTCGTAAGAATTGGAGTAGTGCTGTGGAAGGAATAAAAGCGAAAGCGAAACAACGAAAGATTGAACATGCTAAAAATGTTTTGGCACAATACCGAAATGCTGTAAAGCAAGAAGACGATGATATGGAGGAGCGAATAAAACAAATTGAAGAAAAGAAATTGGCCAAGGATATTATTAATGAACAAGATGATGATATCTCACAAGAGCAGAGTGAGAGTGAAGATGAGGTTGATTTCACTGATATCATTGCGGAAAGATGGCTAAAATGAAAATCAAAAGAACAAAAGCGGAAACTAAGAGAGAAAAGAAGAAGAATAGTGAGGAAGAAGAAGAACCGAAACCTAAGAAAGGGAGAGGTAAGAAGTG
>WBZZ01003552.1:90000-127500 GCA_019918135.1 Paulinella micropora
GGTGTAGTCATGTGTGGCGGCCCCCCCTCCTCTCTTTTCTTTTTCTAGAAAAGGAATAAAAGAAGAAAAGGGGGGGGTGGAAGTTGTTGATATTGTATTATAGTTATTAAAATTAATATTTTTGCTTAGATATGTTGCGCGGTGATATATATTATTATGCTATGTTATGGATATGTAATTGTAAAGGTGTAGTCGTATGTGTGGCGGCCCCCCCTCTCTTTTCTTTTTTCACAGAAAAGAGTAAAAGAGAAGTGGGGGGGGGGGGGAGGTTGGGAGTGGGCGTGGTTGACCATATAGGTCGATTGATTCGGATAGTTCTTCTTCAGGTAGTAGACAAAGGAGCAAGCCTAGTGTTCTTCTCCTCTTCCCCCCCCCCCCCCCCTATCTTGAAATCATGAAATATGCCAACCCGCAGCTCTCGGCCGTGCTGGATGCGGTCGCGCCAGCAACCGTGCCTGCTGCCACTGCCGCAGCTGCCACTGACGCGAAGGTCACGCATGCCGCGCCAGTGCTACAGTCGTTTGACAGCAGCGCGGCTGTCATTGTGCACGACGACGACGACAAGAAGAACTCGGCGGCCGCCGCGCCCGCCGCTGACGCGAAGACTCCTCCAGCCGCGCCGGTGCTCCAGTCGTTTGACAGCAGCGCGGCTGTCGTAGTGCACGACGACGACAAGACAGACAAAAAGAGCAGCGCCAAGCCAGACCTATTGTCTCAGATCAAAGCAGGCACGACGCTGAAAAAAGCACCAAAGCCGGATGCCAAAACACAAAAGCCCGACGCCACAGCAGCAGGCGGCGGCCTCACGGGTGCACTGAGCTCGGCCATTGCCAAAATAAACGCATCACTCAACGGCAGTGACGGCAGCAGCAGCAGCAGCAGCGTCGTCGACCAAAAAACATAGGAAGCGAAGGACAAGGTGGCGGCGTACCAAGCGAACAAGACTCCCAAACAAGAAGAGAAACTGAGGGCCTGGTCGCACAGGCTAGGCGAAGCGATAACCAAGCTCACGAAAGACATCAAGGACGAAGAAGACGCCTGAGGAGATACAGATGATGCCAAGGAAATGAGAAGCAAGAAGGCCAAGCTGGAGGCCAGAAAAGAGATAATAGACAAGGGGCTAGCCGCATGACAGATAAAAGTGAAAATTTTTTCTCGGCTTGTCCAATAAAAGAAAGATGTTTACGCCTGGCTGTCCGTGGATCAGCGCCCGGCCGGTAGTAGCAGGCAATTCTCGGAAGAGGCCGGCCTGGCTGGATGATTCGCCCATGCCGAAGCGGCTCAAGCGGCGGAAAACCAGGGCCCCGTGGCCGTCTCTGCCAAAGCCCGCAGCCTCATGCACTACGCAAATCCTAACCTCGGCGCGGCCATGCAGCTGCTGGAGCCAGCGGAGGCTGCGCCTGCAATGGCAGTGCCCGCAAAGACAGAAGAAGAGAAGGGGCCGACGGCTGTAGAACAGAAAAAGAAGGAGGAGGAGGAGCCGAAGGCCACGGAAGCGAAGGAGAAGGAGGAGGGGCCGAAGACCACAGAACATGACAAGGAGAAGACCGAGGAGAAGGAAGAAGGGCCGAAGGCGGGGGAGCCAGAGAAGATGAAAGAGGAGGAGGATGAATCGGGTGCGACCGAGGAGGAAAAGCACGAACCCGAGAAGACGAAGGAGGACGAAGAAGAGCCGGAGACGAAGAAGGAGGACAAGGAGCCTCCAAAGGCAGCGGAGACGAAGAAAGAAGGTCCGAAAGAGAGCGAGGACGGCCAAGTGGAGGAGGGCAAGGAAGAAGACGAGCCGCTCCCTCCTCCTGCCAAGAAGACCGCGACAACCACAACAAAGCCGCACAAGAGCATGCCGCCGTACGTCACGCCACAAACCAGGGCCGACGCGGCTAATCTCCTACAGGCTACCAAGGACACAAACTTTGGCTCATTTCTTTCTACCATGCTGGGCGGATCAGACCCGTTTACCAAATGGAAAGACAAGCTGCTCGAGCCCACGGCCGGCGCTCTGGTTCCTAGCCCGGCACTAAACCTTGCTTTCTCCCGGCTGGAAGTAGCACTCAACGAATCCAACCCTGACCCGATCGACGTGGCAGTGGCGATGTACCAGGCCACAGAGCTGTACGAAGACGAAAAACACGAATACGAAGTGGCTAAGTTAGACGCAGAGGCCGCCGCCTTTCTCAAGCAGGCAGAGCAACAAAAGAAGTTAGCCGAAGCGGAGGCCAAGAAAGTAGAAGCCAAGAAAAAGCTCAACGAGTCCACCAAGGAGAAGCTAGACACTGAGGGAACTTGTTGGAAACCACTACCCAAGCCGCCAAGCAAGAGGCAGAGGCCAAGGTCCAAAGAGAAAAGGCCAAGGAGGAAATTGCAAATCTGGACAAATTGACTGCAAAGGCAGCACAGGACGCTAAGGAAATGAGCGAGCTCAAGAGTAAAGTAGCTACGAAGGCCAACGCCGCCAAGCTACAGAAGGCAAAGAGTGCGATGCTTGCCCAGATTGACGCGGCCGAGAGCAAGTTCGCGGAGGCGGAACAAAAGGGGATAATGTCCAAACAACAATTGGCACAAAAACAGAAAGAGCTGGCCAAACACAAGCAAAAGGTCCTGACTATCCAGGTCGGAAAGGCGCTCGGCGCCAACAAGGTCGCCAATGCGCTGGGCACGATCGCGGCCGTCAGTGGAGGGGTCGGCAGCTTGATCGGCGCTCTTGTCGGCGGCTCTGCCGACGTGGTCGGCACTACGATCGGTAGCGCAGCCAACAGCGCTGCGCCGGGCTTAGGGGGCGGTATAGGCAACTTGGCAACAGGCATGGGCAGCGTAGCAACCGAAGGAGGCAAGCTACTAGAGGGCGCAGGAGCAAAACTCGTAAGGGCGTAGGTGGCCTAGCACTCGGCACGGGCAAGCTTCTGCTGACAGCAGGAACCGTGACAACGGACACGGTGCAACGCCTCCTGTCGCACGCCATAGCCAGCGACACGGGCCATGTGCCGCAGATCGAGTGGTCATCAGAGGCTAAAACCGAAGTGGCACAGGAGTTCAAGTACGGCAATATCAGTAAGCTCGTCGGCCCAAACGCCACTGCTACGGACGCGGCACAGTGGATCTTGCGCGCCTTGCCTGACAACCTCACGGAGTTCCAGCAACAGAGGGCCAAGAGACTCGAGTTGGCTGTCAAACAAAAAGACAGCGAAGAAATGCTGGCGGCATTGAGCGATCTCAAGGCCGTCCTCGACGCGGACCAGATCGCGCATGCGTTCAAGGGCACTCACTGAAAAAAATAAACTGACGGCTTGTAAAAACAAGGAGAGGAAAAATGCAGCACCTGGCTTTTTTTGACCCGACCTTGGCCCTGGCCCTGGGCAAAATCAACGAAAAACAGGCACGCGTCGCAGGGCATAAACGCCGACAGCAAGAGGACGCCGAAAAAAGGGCCATCGAGGTCCTGCAGACTACCGTGGCCGAAGCGCCCATCGAGAAAGTGTTCAAGCAGCCGGCCATTGCCGATGCCACCATCTTGCTAGAAGTGACGCCTGAACAGGCCGCCCGTTGCGAGCAGCAGCTGCTTGGCGGAGGCAAATAATTAAAATTTTTTTTCTTGTCGGGCAGATTAACTACTAACAGTCTCAGTCGCCATGAGTGGTAACAGAGGCCCCGTTGTCCCCCTCGTAAATACTTCGGACGAAAAGTCCTCGGCCGCCCAGACCAACCAGGTCGAACATGGCATTGAAACCCGTCCGATCATTCAAACTGACTCCCTCGCTACAAGCTCGATTATCTACTCGGCCTTGTCGGCGGCCGGGGCGGCAGGGGGTAATGGTGTTATCCAAGGCATGAAGGACGTGGCCCAGCGCCTGTCGCAGAACTCGCTGGCTCCTTGGTACAAGGGAGCGGTCCTGCTCGTGGGCACGCCCGCCGAGATCACCTCTGTCTACGGACGCGAATTCTGCGTGACTAACTGTGCAATGGACGCAGACGCCAAGGTATGGGACGATGGCGCTATGCTGCCCTGGCTGACAGAGCTTCGTCGAACTCACGGAAATTCGTGGGAGGTATCACGGCTTCTTTTTTTTGTGGGTAAACTCATTCTTCTTGGTTTTGTGCCTTGTGCAGGGCTGCATGAATGTAGCGGGTTTCATCGAACAATACCAGGCTGCCAAGATCCGCGACGAGCAATGGAGCAAGATCCCGTCAATGTCTTGGGTCGACCGCCAGAACGGTTCCGTGCGTGGTTGGTCAGCCATCAACGAGGAGGGGGTGTGAGGCCGATCGTGTAATTTTTTTCCTCCTAGTCTACCTACAACGAAAGCATGATGACAGACCCTTTCGCCAACCTCGAGCCGCCGTCTATCGAAACAAAAGCGGAACAGCCACCCCCCCTTCCCGTTCCCCCGCCGGCCAAGAAGCGCAGGACCGCCGGCCCCAGCGCTGCCGCCATTGCACGGCGCCTGGGAGCACCAGCGGCGGCAACCGAAGACCCCGTGCTACGGGATGACCCGAACTACAAGCTTCTCGTGGCCTATGGGCGCAGCGCCTTAATTGGGCCCAAGCTCAAGAAGGCGCACATCAACTGCGATCCGAAAGCCCTGCGCAGGCTGCCGAGGCAGAAGCTGCCGCTGTTGTTGGACGAAGTCGAGGAAGTGCTGGAGGGAGAACTGAGCGGCGAACTGGCGGATGCAGTGCTCAAGCAAGGGCTCGTCTGTCTCGAAAATCTGGTAGCGAACCGGTCGCGTTACCAAATCGCGGGCACAACAGAGGCCTGCTTTGCCAACGACCGGTGGTGCTTCTTGCTGGAGCGGGCCAAGCTGCGAGCTGGCATCGGCCTGCAGCGCCTGGACCCTATGACCGAGCTAGCTTTGCTGACTGCACAGACGGCCGCCATCACACACGCCAAGAATACCATGCTCTGTCCAGCAGGCGCAAAGGTCAACCTGGACGCGCCCGCGCCAGAGGAGGAAAAGAAGAAGAGCAGTTGAAAATTAAAAAAATTTTATTTTGTTGTACGCCAATTAAACATCTCTCCAGAAAGGAATGTCCGAAGTCGCGAGCGATCTGTTCTCCCTCGAGAACTTTGCCCGGTCCGGTGCTGCGGGTGCTTTCGCCTACGCGGCCGCGCCGGTCGTGTTCCAAGGGCCTGCAGTTTTTAGCTTTTCGGCTGTCCCGGGCCTCAGCGGAGTGCAGGTCAGCAAGAGCACCGGCCTGGCTGTCGTGGCCTTTGTGACTGCCACTGCTATCGACCTCATTCAAAGCAGAGTCCTCAACCGCACCAAGGAAGGGCGGTTGGCCTCTTATCCTAGCTTGGCCGTGCACGTGGCCGGTGGAGGCCTGCTTTTTGTCATGCTGCCCAGGCTCATGGGCCGCGGTCAGCTTGGGATGGTAGGCGACAGCGACGCCGCCAAGCAGCTATTCTTGGTCGACGCACTTTCGGAAGTCTTTAGTCAGTACTTCTATGAAGGCTACCTGAACCCCGCGGGCCAAGGACACTACCGCTTCTAAAAAAAGAATCTTGTGTAGCTAGTCTAAAGTGAACAATGCCAGTGGAGGAAGAAGCTCTGCTGGCCTGGGCTTTGATCGTTACAACCGCTATCATCGTGGTCGGCTGTGCGCGCGCCTGTTGCAAACGGTTCTTGCGTCATCCAACGATCTCGTGCGACCTCGACAAGCCGCTGCCCACACACTACGTGACGCTCGATGACCTCCTCCGGCGGCCTTACCAAGCGCCAAGCGCTGCAGAAGCTCTTTGCGGACCTGGAGACTGTGCTGGACAACTGGGGGCTGCTGTCCCTCGGCGAGAGCAAGGACCTGCGGATGCAGTGGAACTTAGGTCTTGAGCAACAAGTTGCGACCGTTGAAAAGTTCTTTTTGCCTGCCTACAAGGACGGCAAGCTTGCCGCGTACGTCCAGAGCGAAGCTGGCATCTAGTTTGAGCTGGCCGCCAAGACTCGTGCTCCGACTCCCGCCCTGCAACAGCTGCAGCAAAGATTTCTGGCCAAGCAAAATCTGGCCAAGGACGCTCAGTTCCTGGGACAAATTGCACAAGTCATGGAACGCATCTGCCAAGTCATTGTCTTTTAAATAAAAAACGAAAAATTTAATTTTCGTGACTTATCAAGTTTAATTAAGAAAGATGGGCAAGCGCACACGAGAAAGGCATGAGCGGCACACGGCCAAGAAGGCCGCCCGCAAGGACGCCCGCGCCGCCACCGAACAGCGCATAGGGCGCAGAAAGGCAGAGAGGAGGGAGCGGCCCGCGAAGGGCTGCGGCAGTTTGGCAGCACCCTCAAGTCAGTCACTGGCTTTTTCGGCAAGCAGATCGACAAGGTGACTGACATCCCGAAAGAAGCGATGGACACCGCCAAGCAGCTAGGCGACAACGCCGAGGGCGGCCTCAAGTCCATGGCGCTGCCCTTGGCGGTCGGTGCCGTGGCGATCGGGGCCGTGATGATCCTGAAAAAAAAAAATCTTCTTTGTGCTTAATATTGTATACTGCAACGAAGATGTCTTCCGCCACCGTCGTCGTGCCCCCTAACAAGCAGCAGAAAATCGCCACCGGCAAGAGGGCGCGCAACGGCCAGGAGATCTTGATTGATCCCGAGCACGCCCGCGCGATCAATGCCCGCCCTTGCTGGACGCAGACGGTCATGGCGCCCGCCGCCGCGACCTCGGCGCTGAGCAACACTGCTTTTTTAGCTTTATCCTCGAGAACAACCAGTCCGGCGCGATCCACGATGCGACCCTGCGATTTAAGATCACGTTCACGACCAGCGGCAGCCAGCCGACCGACTCGCGCGTTTTGCCTACCACCCAGTGGTTCGAGCGTATCGAGTACATCGACCGCCTGACGGGCACTGAAATCGCGCGCTATCACGGCGACATGATGCACTTGATACTCAATACGCTGCCGCAAGAGGCCATCGACCAGATCGCCGACATGGTCAACATGGACCCCAAGACGGGCAAGGTCAGCGGCCGCCAGTGGGAGAACAACGACGAGCAGTACTTCTTCTTGCCCCTGCTGCACACTTGGCTTAACGGCATGGACCTGGACCTGAGCACGCTGCGTGGCGACCTCGAAATTAGGTTCTATCCGCGCGGTTCGATCTTCGTGGCGGCCCAGTCGGCAGTCAACGGCCAGTCCGCGCCCGCCGTGCCTTGCACTGCCAGCTTGAGCGAGATCCGCTTCATCACGGGCTGCACGCAGCTGCCGAACGGGATGCGCCTGGGCAGGAGCCCACAGAAGATGGGCAAGGTCGCTGAGCAGAAATACATCGACTTTGTGCAGTACACGGCCTACGCCCAGCGCATCAAGCCTCCGACCGGTTGGCAATTGACTTAGACCAATTCTCGCACCACTCCGGCGGGGGTTTGTCTTCATCCGCAAATCAGGCGACCAGACCGCGTACAACAGCGGCGTGGACACCAACACTTACTACCCGCAGTACACTTACGACAACACGGGACGCTTGATGACCTACGACATGTTGGCGACGCGACTACAATCGACCTCGAAGACGTGCACGGTAGATCGCAGATGGGCGAAGGCACCCCGATCGACGAGCGCTTTTTCCGCGAGGAGACGATGGGCCAGCTAGTGCGCAGCTCCTACTAGCAGCAGCCAGCTAGTGCGCAGCTCCTACCTAAAGTCCAACGGCGTGTACCTGATCCCGTTTTCCAACGACCCCAAGGCCATGTTGGATGGTGTGATGGACGGCTACAAGACCTTTGTCGGCAACCGCGAGCGCCTGGTGATCAACGCCGGCCCCGCGCCGCGCGCCGCGACCGTCACGTACAAGTACGGGGCTTGGTACGCCAACACCGCAGTGTTTGCCCTGAACGACACCAACCGCCTGACCGTGGACTTCAAGGGCGTGACGGTGGCCGTCCTCGACATCGACTCTGACCTCACTTTCGCCAGAATTACCGACCGGCGCTACACGTCGCCCGCCACTGCCGCACTAACGAACCTCAACACCTTGCTGGCTAGCTCGAGCTGGCTGCGCGCGTGCGGGGTCAAGATCAAGTTCAGCAACACGCGAGCTGGCGCGACCAACACGGTCGACTGGGAGCCAATGCGGCGATGGAGTACACCGCGTCCGTCACGGACCTGAACGACCAGCCAGTGATCTGGTCCCGCGGCGACTTCCACCAGCTGAAGCTGAAGTTCCAGCAGGCGCCAGACACATCCGCGCTACTTACAACGCCCAAGAAGAGATGGTCGTCAGCGCCGCCACTTCGGGCAAACGAGGTGTGGTAGACGGATTGTATGATATTACGATCTATTCGGCGTACTTCAAGTCACGAAATGAACGGAAGCCTGGAGGTGGCCTCGGTTTAGAAAATTTCTTAGACTTTATGTATTCTAATTAAAGAGGCATAAGTGAAAATGGATCCGCTCGTGCGGCGATCATCGCAGTCTTAGTGATCGGGGTGGCCGGGTGTGTTATTATCCTGTACTTTCCAGTGAGGTGTCCGGACGAGAGAGTGGTGGCACCGGCCGTCCCAGACGTTTAAGGTTTTTAATCAGAGGAAAAAAAGAATCTTCTTGATGCCCTATTATAACAAAGGACAAGAGCAAACTAAAGATGTCTTGCCAACTGCACGACTTGTGGACAAGCTACCGCCGCTGCTGCTCCCGCCAAGCCCGAGCGCAAGCCCCGCGCGCCGTCCGCGTACAACACCTTTTTCAAGGAGCAGATGGCCACGCCCGAAGTCAAGGCGATGGCTCATAAAGAACGCATGGCGTACATCAGCTCGAAATGGAACCAACAGAAGGCGGCTGCTCCTGCTCCTGCTTCTTTCGCGTCTGCACCCAACAGGCACAGCAATCGGCAGCGAGCGAGGCACTCCCTGCTGGACGCCCTGCCCTCGTGCGGTCCCTCTGACCAGCGCACAGAAGGCAAGACCGAACGCGTCGCTCAGATGATCTGACTCTGTGAGGCATTTAGTCTCGCCAGTTACATTAAAACTTTCTACGAGGTTTTGTGCCAGCACTTTGATTGAATTTTGTATTTCCCTTTAACTCGGCCGGATATAGTCGGCGTAAGCGAGAAAAAGCAACTGAACTTGAACGAGCTCTGATAGTAAAGTAACTCCTTGGCGCCTAGTGCCAGCATCGTTGCGCCTGCTGCCGCTTGAATCAAGAGGTTGTCGGGGTTTGTGTTCGCTCTCCCGAAATTTTGGTCCTCGACCACACACACATCGGCGTTGTGCACTTCCTCGATCGAGTGCAGAGGGACTTGGTCTTGAAGCTGTCAGTGTCGTCCTGTCTGGCGATGCTGAGCACGCTGGCATAAGTGACTGCGATGGCGTTGGTGCTGTTGTTTTTCTCGAGCACTACCACTCCAAGATTTCTCAGCCCCGGGTCGATTGACACGACTTTTTTCATTTTCTTCCCTCCCCCCTTTGTTTTAATTACAAGACGAACTTTCTTTTTTTCACACGTCCTCATACCAAGACAAGCTCAGATGCACGTCTGCGGTGCCGGAAGTAGTGCTGGCCGCAATGCAGAGCACTTCGCCGGGCCCGACGGCGATGTTGAGCCTGCTTAGGTCGAGACTGGCCGACGCCGAGCCCGTGGCCGACACGACGCACGCGGCCACGGCATTGCCACTAGACACCGTGACCAAGCTTGCGGAGTACTCAGTGTTGGAGGCCGCGTCGTGGTTCGCGTAGGTCGGCGCGCTGCCGAACGCGGCTTGCGTGAGCACTCGCAGGATCACGGGCTTGGTGCCAGAGACGGCCGTGGCGGTCAGCAGGGTCGGGAACAGCAGGTCGTTGTTGGGGAGAGCGCCGATCAAGCTCTTGTTGCGGATCACCAGCACGTTACTTTCTGTCGTACCGATGGTCTGCACGTTCGTGCGCGCAAAGCTGAGGCCCAGCTGCCTCACGGGGCCTTCGACCAGGACGCCGACACTGGCAGTGCGCACCAGGCCCCCGCGCCGGTGGTCTTGAGCCTGAACGGCAAGCTGGCGTTGCTGAGCGAAGGCGTCGTGTTGGCGCCCGCGTACTGGATCCGGTGCACTGGGACTAGCACCCCGTCCGACTGCCTCTCGACCGAGAACGTGACGGCCCCGAACCCTAGGTACTGCATCTGAATCTGAAAGATGTTGCCCTTGGCACAGTCCTTGCGGTCCATGACGTCGTCGCCGCCCAGGCAGTTGTTCAGGTTCCAGTCTTTCTGGTCGATGTAAGTGTCGACAGTCGCGTTGCGGTGCAAGATCCGTAGCCTATTAGTTCGGGTCTGGTCCTGGACATAGAAGAAGCCGTTGTTGTCGTCTCCTAAGCCAGCCATGGCCGAATTAGCCACGTTGGGCGTGGCGGGGAACAGCGCCGTGAAACGGCAGACAAGCCCTTGCCCCGCACGGTACTTGCAGCGCCTGAGCGTCTTGGCCTGTGCGGCGCCGCTGAGCGACAACAGGCCGGCGGCAGTGGTCACGGAGCCAGAGGTAGCGAACTTGCGCGAGTTCAGGGTGCCGGTGTAAGGGAAAGTCTCCTGCACTAGCGGGGTAGACTCCGCGACCTTGTGCTCGCCAAAGGCCGTGACCATGCTAGGCAGCGGCTTGGTCTCGACCACATCCTCCAGGCGCAGGCGCTTGTTGCCGCTGAGCGTCAGCATATTTTTTTTCCTCTTGCACTACACTAGTGACAACATTTAATTTTTTTTAAATTCCCGAAATGAGCGGCCTGCGCAACATTTCAGAGATGAACATCCTGGTCCGGTCGAAAGACCGCGACCGGGTGCAAGGCTCGGGCGATTTGGCCGAGTTCCGGCTGTCGCTGTCGGAAGCGATCCAAGGGAAATACAAGTTAATTTGGGCCACTATCCCGAACGCTACGTACAACATCAACTCCAAGAACAACAAGCTTTACTTAAACTCCACGGCCACGGGCGATGTGACCATCACGATCCCGTCGCAAAATTATACGGGCGAGACTTTGGCCGACACGCTACAATCGTTTTTAATCAACGAGGGCTTTGTACAAGTAGGACAGACGATCGGAGTGGTTTATCTCGACACCAAGCTCAAGCTGCAGTTCACGCTGTCTGGAGGAGCAGAGTTCAACATCTACAGCAAAAGCGGCGACGACAGTGCGCATGCCGTGCTAGGCTTCCCGACTTCGGCCCAGAACGAGCTCTTTGCACTGACGTCGGGCCAGGCCACCGTCTTGCCACAAGTCGTGGCACTAGGCCTGCCGACTTCGCTAGGCATCAAGATCAAGGAATGCTCAAGCCTGGCCTACTCGACGGGCGGCAACTACGAGGAGGTGTCTCTGACGGGCGCGGTCTCGCGCGGCACGAAAGTGCAATCGGGCAGCCTGATCATTCCTTTCCTGGCCTCGTCGGGGGGCTACCAGTCGTCGGCACAGGACCGGCACGACCAGTACGTGGTGTTTCCGACGCTGACGAAGTACTTGCACCTGCAGGTGTGTAACCCTTACACCAGGGACAAGGTGGGGCGGACTGGGAGATGCTGCTGTCGAAAGCCGGTTGCTGATAGAGTGGCCGCCGGCCCAGCAATCGCACATTTTTTTTTTTAAATCTTGTGGCCGCAGTTAAAAAGAACGATGGACGAGGATAAAATCCTGGCGATGCGGTCGCATTCGAACGAGAATCATGACTCTGACGACAGCGACGTCAAGCGAGAGGAAGAGAAGTGGTCTTCGAGGCACGAGTCCTACTTTGCGAGCGTGGTGGACGAGTGTGCCCTGCACGCGAGGCTGAACAACTCGGCGGGCTACTACTATTACAACCGCTTTCTGTTGTTTGGTTTGTTGGCCACTATCGTGCCGGCGATCTGTTCGATTATCGTGGGAAATTTCGGCTTCAAGGCGTGCGGAGCAGGCCGGACGGGCTACGACTGGGTCAGCGTCACGTGTTTAATCTTGGTAGCTATCATATCGGGGACCAACTCGTTTTTCAACTTTGGGCAAAAAGCAGAGCGCCACTTCTCCTGTGAGATCCTTTTTGAAATGGTTAAGAATGAACTGTCCGTAGAAATGGCCAAGAAAAGGCGCTTTAGATTAGCGGCGGACGTGCTGCTGGTCAAGATTACCATGGCTCTGGAGAAAGTGCGTTCGAACGAGCAAGTTATACCGGGCGTGGTGCTGTGGGCGCACCGCCTGGACCGCAAGAAGCTGGCCAAAGCGCGCGCACAGATGGTGACGAGCGGCGAACCGGTCAGGCTTCACCAGGGCACGCCCGTGACGCTGGGCAGACACTTGATCCCGATGCCTACATGACCGTGCAGACCTTGGGACACAGCTCACAGCAGTTGGAAGCGAGGGCGGCCTTCACGAGTTCCCAGATGACATCGACCACTGGCGGGATCAGCTTGTCCACGTTGTCGTCAGGACACAAGTCCACGAGCACAGACACGAGGATCTGCTTCTTCTCCTCACCAGTATGATTAGTATAGAGAGCAAGGTACTTGACCCCGTGAACAATGAGCTGCGGCACTGACTGCCAGCTGAAGTCGCTGTATGTCCGCTTGAGCTCGAGTGCGAGCTCGTGCGAGGTTACGGTGATGGACTCTGGCGACGAGGGCATACGTCTTTGCAACATGTTCTTTGTTTTGTTTGTGCCATAAGAAAAAAATATATCCTCTTTCCTTTAGTATTAAAAGAGGGATGGCCTTGCTGAAACTGGACAACCGGCAGTTGAACGAATTATGGATACTGAAGAAAAACTGCTCGTGCCGGAAGCATCGCGGTTTTGTCTCTTTCCCATCAGGCGCCCGGACCTGTATTCATTCTATGAAGCTTCCCTGCGCTCGTTCTGGACAGCAGATGAGCTAGACCTAAGCCGGGAACAGGCCGATTTCAAGAAACTGAGTGCAGATGAACAGCATTTTATTAAGATGGTGCTGGGCTTTTTCGCCTCGAGCGACGGCATCATTCAAGAGAACCTGGCCGCCAATTTCTTGGCCGAAGTGCAATATTCTGAAGCTAGACTTTTTTATTCTTACCAGATCTTTAACGAGGCCGAACACTCGCGGACCTACAGCCTGTTGATCGACACGATCATCAGCGACCAGCAAGAGAAGGACAAGTTGTTCAATGCGATCACGCAGGTCCCGACCGTCGCACAAAAAGCCAAGTGGGCGCTGCAGTGGCTCAGCCCGGCCCGGTCTTCGTTTGCCGAGCGGCTGGTGGCGTTCGCTTGTGTGGAACTTGTCCAGTTCGCCTCTTCTTTCGCCTCCATCTTTTGGCTGAAACAAAAGCACCCGGGCCTGCTGCAAGGCCTGTGCACCAGCAACGAGTTTATTGCGCGGGACGAGACGCAGCACGGCCTGTTCGCGTGCCACTTGTACAAGCACCACGTGTCGAACAGGCTGCAGATGTCGCGCATTTTCCAGATCGTGGCCGGCTGTGTCCAAGTCGAGCGGAGGTTCATCAGCGAGTCGCTGCCGGTGGCCTTGCTGGGACTGAACGCCACGCTGATGGAACGGTACGTTGAGTTCGTGGCCGACGGCCTGCTGCAGAACTTGGGCCTGAGCGAAAAGCTGTACGGGGTGGCCAAGTGTCCCTTGTCCTTCATGGAGCAGCTAGGTGTGGTAGGCAAGACTAACTTTTTCGAGAAAAGAGTGAGCGAGTACGCGCGGGCGCCGGCCAAGGAGCCGGAATGGGGCCTAGACCAGGACTTCTAGCCATTGATGGTGTCAGGCATCTCCACGACTGTCTCTTCTAATGCCATTTCGGCCTCGACGGCCGCGTGGGCGGCAGACTCGGCGGCCGCCTCCGCCTCCTCTTCTTGCTGGATCAACTGCTTGATCTGCAGGCGTGTCTCCCTGCAATCACAGACCTTTTCACAGAGCACAATCTGCAGCTGTAACTTCTCTCGCTCTACGGCCAGGATCCGGCGGCGGGCCAGGCAGGCGGCCAGCTCGTTCTCGTTCTCGGCTAGTGCTTGTCGCAAAGCGTCCATTTCTTTTTTTATTAAAAAATACAGACTCGAAAGAAAAAAAAATCAGCCCGGAATCTCGGTAATAGTCACTCTGCCCCTTGAATACACGGCTGAACCGCCGATAACAAGGCTCCACGTGACACCGCCCTACGGGAGTATCAACACGACCAACAACGCCGTTACCAACGTGGGCGGCAGCAACGTGTACGGCGAACACTTTACGCTCCAGCACCAGCGGTGCCGTTACAGAATCACGAGCTTCGCGTTGACTAATACCTCTTCTCTCAGTAGCTCAACCAAAAGCTTCACGTTGGCGGGGTCGGACAATGGCAGTACCTGGACACTGGTCTGGTCCGGTAACTTCTCCTTTACCACGACGTTACAGACCCTGAACTCGAGCGCGCCCGCTTCGACCGCGTTCTATTACTACCACCGGTTTATTGTCACTTCGACAAATTCGAGTACCCAGGCCGCCGTGGGGACCTTTGCGCCCGTCGTTGAGTCCGAGGGCGTGTCGGCCACTGCCACGGGCCTCACGGGCGTGGATTCGATCATGTGTGGCAAAAACACGCTGAAGTTGCCGACCGCGCTGCCCTCCGCCGGCACGGACCGCGTGCTCCAAATCAACGACCTCGGCGAGTTCGAGCTGGGCACCTGGGACCGTGGCCACTGGCTGACAAGTGACACGGCCGTCACTGTCGCCAGCGGAGCTGCCAGGAAGATCCCGGTCGATGGCGTAGTGAGGCTGGCGCCCGTGTACGGCAACATCACCGTAAGCAATGCTAACGGCTTCACGACCTGGCAGAACACGGCCGGTATGCCCAGAAAATGGCTGATCACTGCCTCGTTCAAGTTTATTACTTCGGCAGCGGCTACCAACAACCCGCCGACCAGTGGCGCCTATTACGATGTCTGGGTCGAAAGGAATTCGGTGAGACCTGCGTCAAGCACCGGCGTACAGCAGACAGAATGCAATTTTGAGGTAACAGGGGGCGCCCATGGGCTCTATGGCAACGGGCGGTACACTTCGCTAAGCCTGTCGGGTATCATGGAAGTGGCAGCGAACGAGTATATCTGGTTCGAAGCTTATGGCGACACACAGTCCGAGTTGTAGTTGCCGAGGCTAGTCCAGCCATTGGCAGCGACACCATCGAAAACTCTATAGCTCTCCTGGCCTACAACTGCGGAGGAGTGGCTGAGCACCCAGTTAGGGTCCGTGGTAGGCGTATAGGCCGACATGGAAGTCCAGGTCGGCAGCGCCACGGAGCCAGAAGTCACGACCGTGGTCGAAGTGCTCTAAGTCACCATCTGCCCCGCAGAAGTCAGGCTAAGAACGGCGGTCTGGGCCGGCGTGGAGGCCGGCAACAACGAGCTGGCCGCAAGCTGGCCCGCCGAGTCCAGCGTGACCAAAGACGTCGAGCCGGGCAGGCTAGCAGGCACTCTGACAGACGAGGCGGCTAGCTGCCCCCCGCTAGACAAGGAGACGAAGGACGTGTTGGACGGCAGCGCGCTAGGCAGACTCAGCGCGACCGCCCCGGTGCTTGCGATCGTAGAGGCGCCGATCGTCAGTGGCGACGTGTGCGCGTGCGATTCCGGGGTCGAGCCGAACACAATATAACCATCCGCGTTGATCGCGAATGCCTGTTTCCCTGTCCAAAACCTGGGCTTGATCTCCGCGATGCGTATATAACCATTTCCGCCTACGGGGACATAGAGTGACTCTATGACAAAGCGGTAGACTTTGTAGTAGCCCTGGCTAGTAAGAGTGAAAGTCCTGTAAAGCTCGGAGGCTAGCCAAGTAGGCATGTCGCTGCCGGAGCGGTACAGCTCTGTCCAGCTACTGGGAGTAGCGGACGCTTCGTTAGATCCGAACACCGCTATCCGCCGGGGCCAAGTAGACCACTGGTTGACCTCGGCCAGGCGCGGATACCAGTCAAAGTCCTTCAGGCGCATGCTAGTCCCGTCCACGAGACGCAGCTGAAACCAATCTCCCTGTACCCCATTAGTTGACTGCACAGTGTAACCGAGGCCAGTGACGAGCGATGCAGTGTAGACTCCGCTGCTGTTCTAAAATATCTTGCCTAAAAAGCCCGTGTCGCCTGTGGTAATATTGTCAAACATTCTCCACGGCTGCCAAGTATCGCCATAACCTGTTTCATAAGCATAGGCTGTCACGGACCAGGTGGAGCTGTTAGACGAGGCGTTGCTCCAGACAGGGAACGAGTACGGCGTTAACGAGGTGGCGCCCGTGCCTGAGTTGCCGCTGCTGTCCAGCGTGACCAGGGCCGTCTGTCCGGCAGAGGGCAGAGACACTGGCAGCTTCAGCGCAGAAGCAGTTAGCAGGTCCGCGTAAGCTTTGTTGGCAGCGTCGGTGCTAACGAGCGGCGCCGCTATGTTCTTGATCGCGGGGCACGATGTGTAGTCGAAGCCAAAGTGGTTGATTCCACACCAGCTAGAACTCCCTCCTGCCTTGATAGTAGCAACCACGATGGCCACGTACCGGGCGGCCCTAGCGTTGTCGGTCGGAGCGAGAGTGATGGAAGTGACATCGACAAAGGTGTACGAGCTAGTGTGCCACAGCGTCCAGGTAGTGCCGTCTAACGACGTGCCCACCTGCCAAGTCTTTGGCGATTTATCCAGACCGCTGGACTGGGCTTGCAGGTAGTACTGTTGCAGGACGACCCCAGCGCCAAAATCTAGCTGGAGCCACTCTCCGGGGTACGCTACACCCGAAAACGTTTTGCTGGAACTGGAAGTGTAGGCGCCGCTCGTGGCATTGTAGATACTAGTGTTGCTCTGCCAGGAAAAGTTTGAGCCCGTATTGAAGCCGTCGAACGCATTGCCGTTCCCGGAAGTAGACGCACCCGCGACCAGGCCGTTCCAGCTGTTACTCGTCATGCTGTCGGGCTTCTTCACGTACGAAGTGGCTACAAGGCTCAGACCGTGAGAAATAGCCTGGTCCCCGTACAGCAGCGCGCCGTCGGAGCCCAGCGACACCAAGCTAGTACTGCTTGGTAGAGCAGTTGGCAGCTTGAGTGCAGAGGTGCCGGACCCCGGAGCGGAAAGGGTGCTAGTGCCTCCCGCCCCGCTGAGTGACAGTGAGCTAGCAGCCCCTGTCGCGAGCTGGCCACCGGAGTCGAGTGTCACTAGCGAAGTGCTGCCAGGCAGGGCGGTAGGCAGTTTGAGTGCAGAAGAGCCAGAGGCTGGAGCTGCAAGTGTGCTGGTACCACCTGCCCCGCTGAGTGACAGTGAGCTAGCAGCCCCTGTCGCTAGCTGGCCGCTGGAGTCGAGTGTCACTAGCGAAGTGCTGCCCGGCAGGGTTGTCGGCAGCTTGAGTGCAGAGGAGCCAGAGGCTGGAGCGGAAAGCGTGCTGGTGCCTCCAGCCCCGCTGAGTGACAGCGAGCTAGCAGCTCCTGTCGCGAGCTGGCCACCGGAATCGAGTGTCAACAGTGACGTGCTGCCAGGCAGTGACGCCGGTACCTTGAGCGCTGACGCGCCTACCTGGCCCGCGCTCGTCAAGGAAACGAGTGACGTGCTGGCGGGCAGCGAAAGCGGGAGTGTAAATTTAGAGGCGGTGAGTTCGCCTGTCGTGCTGTTCCACTGTGTCGCCTTCTCGCTGGCAGTAGAATCGACGCCCGACCTCAGCGGCTTGATATAAGCAGCATCGGTGCTAGCGGACACTAATTCAGCGCCCGTGGCGTTCAGTACAATCGAGCGGGATGTCGCTGCTTTTGCTCTGTAGCCTATTGCGACCGATTCCTGGGCGGCAGCATCCGTGATAGCCGTACTGCCGATCCCAACCGACCGTACGCCGAGCGTACTAGCATAGGCACCGACAGAGACTGATGAATTGCCTTGTGTGCTCTCCGTGGAGTAGGCACCGATCGCGACGGCGAGATCTGACTGGCCAGAGTATCCCGCCCGGTAGCCAGCAGCAACTCCAAACTGGCCCTGTCCACTCGCGCCTGCTTGAGTGCCTATTGCGACGGCGAATGGTTGCTGTCCGTCGCCCGCGGAAGTCCCGATTGCTACACTGTCTCCCCCTTTGAAGCCAATGGCACCGGTAGCGAACTGGCCCGCGCTGTCGAGCGTGACGAACTGTTTGGTGCCTGCGCTGGGCAGGGCCACAGGCAGCTTGAGCGCGACGGAGCCAGTGGCAGGCGCGGAAAGCGTACTGTTGCCGCCAGCCCCTGTCAGCGTGAGCGTCGACGAGCTTACTTGGCTGCTTAGGCCTAGCACGCCGTCTGGATCGACCGTCACCAGCTGCGCGGTCGAGGCGGGCAGAGGGTCCGGCAGCCTCGCGAGAGTGTCCAGGATCGTCGTGACTGTAAGTCGGTGTCCATGAGCACGATCGCGCCATTACCGCTAGGAGCCAAAGACGGCTGTTTGAGCGTCCTGTCCTTGAATGCAAAGATCGAGCCGTCTGGATCCATGGTCACGACACAGTCGTTTTGGGTATGCATCACTGACGGGAACTTCACTGCTCCTGCCACCTGGTGGTCGACGTACGCCTTGGGCGCTAGCTGCGAGGCCTTGGTCGGATAACTGGTGTTCTCGATGCAGCCGGCATTGTACAGCTGGTAGTCGAAGGCCAGGCTCCGCATGTACCAACTCCCGCCCCGTTGTTTTTAGTGCAGATTATGCGCAGGTACCTGGCGTAATCGGCCGCGGCCGCAGGCGTGAACGTGCGCAGGCTGTCGCCGACAAAGGTCTGGGCCGTCTGGCTGTCCCAAGTGAACCACCGGCTGCCGTCCGCGCTATAAGCGACTACCCAGTCCCTGGGCGCGGTAATAGCACCCGCAGACGTGAAGTGATAAGCAGTCAGTCTAGCGTGCTGACCCAGATCGAGCTGGAGCCACGCGCCTACCACCGTGAGATTATCGACCACCGTCTCGATCATGCCAGTGTAGTTGTTGCCGCTGTAGCTGTCGGGAGCGGTTGTGCCCCACAAGGTCGAGAAGTCGCTGTCAAAGGCTAGGAAGGCCTGGGTGGAATTGCTAGAGGCCGAGACCACAAAGCCCGCGGAGCTGTTAGAAGTCATCCCGGCCGGCTGGCTAGTTTTCGCTTCGGTGTCCAGCGTCAAGGTAATCAGGTCGGCTAGATCAACCAAGTGCGGGTTCCCGGACGTAGTCAGTCTGTGAGCAGTATTAAGCGCTACCGCGTCGTTCGCGGCCACTCCGCCCGCTGCCCATCTCACGCCCCTGTCACCGTCCGAAACAAGGACGTCGCCGCTCTGCCCGTCGACCGGTAGCACAAAGTCGTCGGTCGCACCGTCCAGACGACGGCGCTTGTAGGACCTGGCTACCTCCATTCCTTGCTAGTTTAGTAGACCACGAGAAAAAGTTTTTTAAATTATTTTACAAAACCTCGTCCAGGAAATTGTCCACGAAGCGCATCCGCTCCGTCCAGGTGTCTCCGCCGGGGACGTCTCGCGCGGGGTTGATGCAGGCGCCATCGCCATAGGGTCTGCAGACGAGCGAGGCCAGGTCCTTGGGGTCGCCTCTTTTCCCTGTCCCTGACCAATATAGCTGGCCTTCGAAAAAGCAGGCGCCACAGGTAGGACAGACTGCTAACATTTCGTAATTAATAGAACCAGAGGAAAAAAATCGAATTGAAAAGGGGACGAGCAAATTTAGCGTGTTTTGCGGCGCGGTTAGTGGTGGGTGCAGAAATGGCAATAGTCTAGTTCCGGCTCAGGGCACTTCCTGGGTTCTCTGGTCTCACGGTCTGGCGACAATTATTTTTTCTCGTATCACTGCCTTTTTTCCCGTATCAATGCCTTTTTTGTCCGTATCACTGAATTTCGGCCATATCACTGGAGGGACAAAAAGGCAATACGTGCCTGAACCTGCCAAACGGGCGCGTGCCGCGACCTCGACCTAAGCTACCCCCCAGGGAGTAACGGACGGTGAGGCCAGCCCACAACCCGAGTCGACCCCGACCCAGGAAGCACTCCCCAAAAAAATGCGCCGAAAAATTGCCGCCACCGCCGCCACCACCGACGGTCCCCGCCCCCCCAAGCGCGCGCGCCGCGTCCTGCCGCGCGGCCAGCTGAGCGCGCTCGCCCCGCCGGTTGCCTGCGTCCCCGCCCCCTGTGACCCGGCCGCCGTGGCCCGGCTGGACGCCGACCGACCCCTGTACAAGGACATCGACTGGTACGCACTGCTGGTCGAGTCGGCTGCCCGGGGCCTGAATACCACCGACCGGCGCCTGCGGCTGACCGCCTCGCCCTATCCCTGGAGCCCGCTGGCCATTACCGCGCTGCCAGAGGAAGCGCCACTGCTCTCCCTGTTGGACCTCGCATTGCTCCGCGTGCCTACCGACCCGTACCGACCCGCCAGCTGGGGCGTGCCCGACCTGCCACTGGAGCTGCAGACCCTGCATGCCCCGGTGGCCAAGTGGCTGGTCCCGTACATCAAGGACGGGAATGTGGCCCGGTTAGTTTGTAGCTACCTGCCCACCCCTGCTTACTACAGTCCGCTCCCCAAGGGAGCCCTGGCGGGCCTATCCCGCGACGAGCGCGGGGACCTCTACGACCTGATCCAAAAGCTGTGCCCGTTCCACTCCTGGCGGGACTGGTACGGCGGCCGGGGTAGGAAGCACGAGGCCTTGGCCAAAAACCCTGTCATCCACGAGGCGGAATTCCAAAAAGAATGGCTGGGACACCACAGCCCCGGGGTAGGGGATGAAGATGGCCTGATGTACGTCGACCCGGACAATTCCATCGGAGCCTGGCGCTTCTACAAGCGCTACGAGCGCCTGTACTGGGACGCGGTGGAGGACCGCCTACCGGCGCCTACAGACTGTCTTCCAGCGCCTAGCTAGGAAACTCAGCGAGTTGTAGCGATTCAATAAAAACATAGCCTAACTATCTTTCTCTGTGACTTGGCGCCGGCCCTGAGGGAAAACGACCCCCCTCCCTCCGATCCCGAAACAACCCCCCCCCCTCCCCTCTCTCCGGTCAGAGGAAAAAAGAAGACCCCCCTCCCTCCTTTTCAGAGCCTGAGAACATCCACTATGGGAGCTGAGAACGTGAGAGGGGCCCGAAACTTTCCTGCCCCCACCCCCCAGGAAAACCCCTCCCCTCCCCCCTTTTCTTCTATAACTAATTTGTCTAAAAAAAGTTCTCAAAGTTCTCAGAGAGAGAGAGAGAGAGAGGGGGGGGGGAGGGGGGGTGGTGTCGGATCCGGACCAGCGTGTAACGGGTGGCATGCCACCCGATGCCACCCGGTGTAATACAGCCGAAAGGGGCACCACCCAAAGGACATTTCTGCATTGCCGAAATTGTCGCAACTACTGCCCCTTTTCACAGGTGGCACCGGTGGCGGATTGAGAATCCGCAATAGAGACTTGAGAACGAGGTTGAAGGGACCGTGCCGTGATCCCTGAAAAAACAGAGGTTTTTTTAACCCCCCCCCCCCCAGGGTATAAAAGTCTGGCCCCCTTCTCACGTTCTCAGGCCCCATAGTGAGAGTTCTCAGCGTATTTAGCGGTAAATTTTCTGTCGGTGGCACCGGTGGCGGGTCTCATGCAAAAAACCCCGACTTGGGGGTTTTCACCAAATTTCACGGGAATGTGGCATTTGCCGCAAGATCAGCCAAAAATTCACGGAACATCATTCTTGATACTTTGTGTCTGCCACCAGGAAAAAGGGACGGGTGGTGGTGATTCTTACAAATGGCCCAGACTAATTTTTCCGGTGGGGGGGGGGGGTGGCGATGGCGAGGGGTAGTCGGGGTAGAGGGGGAGGGTAGCCAGTGTTGGGGATAGCCAGGGTAGGGGGGGGGGGGGGTAGCCAGCGTCGGGGTAGCCAGGGAGGGGGGGGGGGGGGTATCCAGCGTCGGGGTAGCCAATGTAGGGGGTAGCCAGTGTGTAACAGATGTAGCCACGTCCCCAGATCCCTGTGGTGAGTGGTGTGTGTGAGAGTACACACACACCACGAGCCAAGCTAGCTGACACGTCCGTCGGACTGTGCCAGCTTGCTTCAAGAATTGTACGGGGAAACCGTTGTTTTCATATACTACTTTTCAGAAAAATCGCACTTGTGGGACGGGTCCGGTGCAACCTCCCACCACAAAAACATCGGTGCCACCTGCTCCCTCTTTCTTTAACACTCCGGGCCTTTTGTAACCTATTAAACCATTATAGGAGGCCAAGCTTAGATAAAAGGCACAAACTTATTTTTATGAGTAGTGTACAACTCTGAGGTCAGGACTTTTAATGAATACGAGGTACTACGGAGATATACTTGTAGACAAGTCCGGGCCTGAATCCTTAGGCATAGAGCACCTTCTTGTCCAGCTGCATAGCATACTCGCTGGCTCCGTCAAATATCAGTCTGCGCACAAAATCGAAGCCGTAAAACTAAACATTCGACAATCTTGGGGGTATCCCTTTTTCCGAAATTTTCCATGAAGTTTATGGACTTTTTTGAAAACGTGTGGAAATGAAAGGAAATCAATTCACTGATTGCAGAACATATAAAAATAATATTAAAACATGTTTTCATTAATTGTAATACACTTTAACTTCATCTTTAGAGGTGGGCAGGAACCGGTCCGACACGGTAATCTTTCTCCTTTTTCATAGTCCCGGCTACTATGAATCTATGATGATAACAATGCCCAACATGCAGAATTTGCTTTTAATTTTGTTTATCTTTGTTTACATTAAGCATTTTTACTTTATTATGATAATAAACATTGATTTTACCTACAATAAATTCCCCCCCGGGGGGGGGAGGGGGGAACGGGGGAGGAAAGAGAAGTGCGATGTCGCCACGCAAAATACATAGATTCTACAACAAAATTTCTTTAATTACTAAAAAAATAATAAATCTAACTCCGTAATATCATACTAACTAAATTAGAAGTTTGTTTAACTCTTGCACGCGACAAACGTTCTTAATCCCGCTTTCGACCTTAACAAGCCTGCCAGTGCAAAAAATTACGATTAATACTACACTACTACAAAGAAAAAAAACACAAAACAAATTCAAACATCTTTCAGATGAAGGAGAAAAGTGAAAGCTATGCAAACTACCTGGTGCGTGCATTTGAAGTTAGCGCCGAGTCAGCGCAAGCGATGCTAAAACAAACTCCCATGCGTTAGGTGAGCTGGGAGCGGTGAGACCGGTGCCGCGTTAGGGGGTGGAAGGTGAGTTACCAGCAGACAGAGCGCCAGCTGCCATCCGCGCGATGAGATCCTCCAGCAAGCTTTCTCTCTCGCTCTTACTATTTTTGTTGTTGTTGTTGTTGTTGCTGTTGTTGTTGCTGTTGTTGTTGTTGTTGTTATCATTATCATCATAGTTTTTCTTGTTCTTGTTATTCTTCTTCTTCTTCTTCTTCACTCTCTCGTTCTCTTCTTCTGAGTTTTCCTCCTCCTCCCCCTCCTCCTTCTCCTTCTTCGAATTCTTCCTCTTTCTTCTCTCCTCTTCCCGTTGTCGCTTCTCTTGCGCCTCTTTTTCCTTCCGATCTTGCGATTCTTTTTTCTTCCTTTCCTCCTCTCTCAACTTTCTTTCTTCTGCTAGCATTTCCTTAATGGATGCGGCTTGTTCTGACAATGCCTTGTTCACAAGATCCTGAACGACTTCTTTCGACACGCCGACGGACGAACTACCCTGAATACAATACCGGTGCCGTTGTTTTGAAAGAAGTCGTTCGTTTCTTGCGAACAAGGCAGTGGCAGAACAAACCAACAGCAACGACAACAACAACAACAACGAATAATAATAATAATAATAATAATAATAATAATAATAATAATAATAATAATAATAGTGTATCTTCTGCCAATTGCTGAGCCAAAAGGCCATGTGCATCCAGTCCTCCATTCCATAAGGAAAGTCTCCACACCAATCGGTGGAATAAAGGAAGTGACGGCATAGAACATTACTCTAGGAGCTTTATACCAATCAGCCCATGGAAAGGACCGATGGCCTATGTACTCCCTAATAATAATAATAATAATAATAATAATAATAATAATAATAATAATAATAATAATAATAATAATAATAATAATAATAATAATAATAATAATAATAATAATAATAATAATAGTGCTTCTCTGTCAATGGCTGATGCATTTCTGCACATGCGCCTCCATCGTCTCACCCGTGAGGGGAGTACGAAGAATTGACGATAAGCTCTAATGACACCCCCGCAAAGGCAGTTCCAACACTTCCAGACGGACCGGTATGTTCAATGAAAATACTGGTCCAGACGGACCGGTATGTTCAATGAAAATACTGGTGGCACCGACGGGAATCGAACTGGCGACAGGGCCCAGATGGTAGAACTTGACCACTGGGCTATCACGGTGTCCACAAATAATAATAATAATAATAATAATAGTGCTTCTCTGTCAATGGCTGATGCATTTCTGCACATGCGCCTCCATCGTCTCACCCGTGAGGGGAGTACGAAGAATTGACGATAAGCTCTAATGACACCCCCGCAAGGGCAGTTCCAACACTTCCAGACGGGCCGGTATGTTCAATGAAAATACTGGTCCAGATGGATCGGTATGTTCAATGAAAATACTGGTGGCACCGACGGGAATCGAACTGGCGACAGGGCCCAGATGGTAGAAATAATAATAATAATAATAATAATAATAATAATAATAATAATAATAATATAGTGTATCTCCTGCCAATTGCTGAGCCAAAAGGCCATGTGCATCCAGTCCTCCATTCCATAAGGAAAGTCTCCACACCAATCGGTGGAATAAAGGAAGTGACGGCATAGAACATTACTCTAGGAGCTTTATACCAATCAGCCCATGGAAAGGGACCGATGGCCTATGTACTCCCTAAATAATAATAATAATAATAATAATAATAATAATAATAATAATAGACTTATCAGTCAATTGGCCTTTGATCCTGTCGGACATGTGCCTCCATTGGTAGCACGGGACCGTTCGGTGACGCGGCTCCGCTCCAAAGACTCGACTGGCAGTGCAATGTGCAAATGAGCGTGCTGTGCATGTGCAAGTGGGTGCAAGGAGTGAGAGGAGTTATCTGCCGAGAAGAAGTCCGCGACGCTGCGCTGACCTCCACCTACAACAGATCTAGCCAGACATTCTACCTGACTAGGCCTTCCCCTCCTTCTACCCACCTCCTGAACGACCGTGAGGTCGATCACCTCCTCCTCCTCCTCCGCCCCCTCTGCCTCCCTGGTCTGCGCCTCCAACTCCTCCCACTCCTTCCAGATGGTGGCAACAAACCTTCCTAACTCCTCCTCCACCTCTTCTGGGACAGGGATAAACAAAACGCCGAGCATCGCCGCCATCTTTTCATCCTCCCCCTTCAGCCATTCCTCTTTGAAGAGCCTCATCTCCTCCTCTGCCTCCCGCAGTTCCCTGTGATAAAGCCCTCCTCGATTCAGCATGAGGGGCTGCCGGGCTTGCGCCTCATCGATAAACTTAAACAGTGCCTCACGAGAGCTCGCAAACGTTGGGCAACGCAGCAGGAAGTGACGTAACGACTCGTTAACCTCAGTGCCACACAAGGCGAAACAGCTTGAGCAGTCCGGCGAGCATGAGCCAAATTTGGATCGGTAGAGGCGAAGGCGATTGTTGCAGCTCAACAATCGCCTTCTGATAAGGTTGTGACTTCCCCCCTCCAGCGCCCGCCAACGTGGGAAAGCAGAGCGGGAAGACATCTGGCTAAGCAGCACCCTAAGCCCATCAGAGGGCTTAGCCTGCCGCTCCCAGCCAGCTACTTCCTGCCGGACAGACCATTGCTTTACCACCTCGTTCCAGTTCGCCAGAGCGGCCCGCCAGTCCTTATCATCTACCGTGCCATCTTCGTTCACGACCCGCTTGAGCGCATCCAAGCCCTCCCGCAGCCTGTGATCTGCTAAGATCAAATTTTCCGTATCTTCCTTCCATTTGCACCGACCCGTGTTGTAAAGCCTGCGTGTTAGCGCTGTGTTGCCCAGTAACTCGATGCGCCCTAGGAACCGAAGCCGGGCCGCCTTGGCAAGGATGCTAAAACTCGGCGTGCGGCCTAAACCCCTGGTGATGCAGCCGCTTGTGCGCGTACCAACACCCAAGATGACCCGCAGGGGCGCTACCAACGCGCCCTCCAGCTTACTCAGCTTGTTGGCGCCCGGCAGATCCCAAAAAGCCGATGCGTAAAGCAACTTTGCGCCAACCATTTGCTGCCAATTCATCAGCCGAAGACGCGCTGGAACTTCATGGGCAATCCAGAGGGGGTAGCAGGCAGCCGTTCCCGCTACAGTGATTTCCGCCGCCCGCTTCGCTTGCGGTTTATCGGAGAGGGTGTCCGTGAGCAGAACTCCCAGGTATTTGTAGTGGTCGGTGACGTTGAGAACCTTGCCCCGGAACCTCACGCATGGGGGCGACTTTTTTGACTTGGCGTGCCCGTATATCGGCATGACTTCCGTCTTGCCCGGTTTCAGGTTGATTTCAAGCCGATAGTAGGTGTGTGGTCCGTGCTCGAACGCTCGCATCAAGCTGCCGCAGACACGTGGCATGAGCGTGCGCGCCTGCACTTCCTGCATGCGAGAGCAACTCACCAAACCAGACCAGATACACAACCGCCGCGGTAGATCATATGACACAAATACACACACAGATACACACACAGATACACAGATACACACATAGATACACACACACACACACACACACACACACACGCACGCACGCACACACACACACACACACACACACACACGCACACGCACACACACACACACACACACACACGCAGGCCGCCTCGGGAAAAGCAACAACGCCTCCGCCACCATGCTCACCGCTACTAAGTACAGCTATCTATC
Organism: Paulinella micropora; assembly: GCA_019918135.1. Lineage (NCBI taxonomy): Eukaryota > Cercozoa > Imbricatea > Euglyphida > Paulinellidae > Paulinella > Paulinella micropora. Next base: position 116,707 of record WBZZ01003552.1, read on the forward strand.
TATCTATCTATCTATCTATCTATCTATCTATCTATCTATCTATCTAGCTAGCTAGCTAGCTACCTACCTACCTACGTACCTACTAACTACCCACTTACCTACCTACCTACCCACCTACCTACCTTTCTAAACTACCTACCTATCTATCTATCTATCTAGCTCAAGCGTAAGCAGGTGAAGCCCCCTGCTGAAGACTCTGCTACTGCAGCTGGGGTATGTATATGCGTATGTATGTAAGTGGGTAGGTAGGTATGTATGTATGTATGTATGTATGTATGTATGTATGTATGTATATATGTATATATATACATATACATATGTATTTTTGTATATACGTAAATACGAAAATACGTATATAGTACATATGTATATATGTACATATGTATATATGTACATATGTATATATGTATAATATATGTATTGTGTGTATTTGTCATAGGTGCGTGTGGGTCGCCCGAGCGACGCTCCGCCTGCTGTGCCCGCGCATCTCCTGGCAGAAGCAGCCGCCGCAGCCAAGCTAGCCTCACAAGAGCAACCAGCAACGGACGATGCGAGCGCCGCAGCGGTATGTATATATGTATGTACATATGTATGTATGTATGTATGTATGTATATGTATGTATGCATGCATGCATGCATGCATGCATGCATGCATGCATGTATGTATGTATGTATGTATGTATGTATGTATGTATGTATTAGACGGCGACGACACTCCCGGTAGCAACAACAGCGACTGCAGCAGAGGTGAAGTTGACAGAAGCAGCTACGACGGAAGAAATATCAATATCTCCAGCAGCAGCAGCGGAAGCCACAGCAGCGGTGAGCGCGGAGGCAGCGCCAGGGACAGCAACGACAACAACGACAACCACACCACCACCAACAACAATGACAACAACAACAACAAAACCAGCAGTAGAATCAGTAGTAACAGCAGAAGCAGCAGCATCGACAGCAAGCTCCATCCCCACCTCTACAACAGAAACAACAGAAACAATAGCAGCAACAGCAGCAACGCCAGCCACAACAGCGGCTGTAGAACCGGTGTCAACAGAGCCAGAGACGGCAGCAACAACAGAAAGCATACAGACAGAAACAATAGCCACACCACCATCATCATCATCAGTAACAGCAGCAGCAACAATAGCAACAACGTCAACTGGATCACTGTCAGCAACAGAGGTGCCGGTAACGACAACAGCTGCAGCAAGCACCACAGCTGCAGCAGCGGAGCCGAGCAGTGACGCTCCGGCAAGGACGCTAGACACGCAAGCCACAGATGCAACCAGGACTGCGGCAGAAACGATAGAAACAGCAGCTTCAGCAGCAGACACGACAACCAGAAGTAGTGAGGGGGTGGCGGTGGACAAAGCAGGCGATGCCTTAGCGCCGCAAGCTGCAGCAGCGCCCGAGCTAGCCTTAGCGGCGAGCATAGCGCAAACAGAGGGAGAACAGCGTTAGAAGATGGCTCAGTACGAGCACCACTAGCATCGCCACCGGCCGCACTGGAGGCGGTGTTACAGGCTCTAGACGGCCGCGCCGTTCAGGAGGCCAAGGAGGAGGCAGAGAAGGACAAGAAGATCGCTGCTCTCTTCTCGCAAGGTAAAATAAATAAGAAAAAGAAGAGACAACGTATCAACGGAACGTGTATGCATACGTGAATACAAACTCACACACACATACGTAACCATACATAACATATATAATACATAATGTGCATACAACATTGTCTATATAGTGCACGAGGTGAGCGACGACGAGGACGAGTACGAGCAGCAGGAGCCAAAGAAGAAGGCGACAGCAGCGATGGATTCAGACGAGGAGGATGAGCATGACGAGAGCTGCGGCATGGCCAGGTCAACAGGCCCAAATAGCACACATGGCGGCCATACTCAGAATGAGCAAATATTTTTTATCACCATTCCCGTAAAAATTTGTCGAAACGAAGTTACAACTCTCAGATTGTCCTGATGTGAAAGGGTACGAATTGCACCAACGCCACATTGTCAACTGGCTGGAAGAGATAGCCGGGCCTAACAATTTGTTCATTACTTTGGAAGGAGGGTTCTTGAATTTTGAGAGGGAGTAGTTGATTTGTATTTGTCTTTTTGTTTTTGCTCAGGCTGCTGGGTCTTGCGCCGTTGGCGGTGGCTGGCAGCCAGGGCAGCAGGGCAACGGACCTGCGCTCTCGAGGCGCAGGAGCGGGCAAAATCAAGTGGTGGTGGGCGCCCAAAGTGGACGACAAGGTCTGCAGGTATGTATGTATGTATGTATGTATGTATGTATGTATGTATGTATGTATGTATTTATATATGTATGCATTTCTGTTATGTCCAGGACGACAAGTCTTTGGTTCCGGCGCAGATCGTGGCGGTGGCAGCGGACGGCGCACGCACACTGCGCTCTCTGGAAGGCGAACTTTTGACCGTGCCGGCCGATAGTCCGCTGCTGCAAGCCAACGAGTGCGCAGTGGCGGGCAAGTGGGAAGACCTGCTGTATCTGGACGTGGAGGAAAAGGAGCTTGAGCCGGCCATTCTGCACCAGCTGCGCACACGCTACCAGCAGGACCAAGTCTACACAGCCCTGGGCTCCATACTCGTCGCCGTCAACCCCTTCAAGGTGTTGCCGATCTACACGCGCGCCTGGGAGGAGCGCTTTCAAACCACGCCGGACGACAGACTGCACAGCCAACCGCCACACGTCTTCGGACTAGCGGTACGTACAAGAACGAAGATATTTATGTATATAAGTTTGTGCAATGTTAAGTACGAATGTATGTATGTATGTATGTATGTATGTATGTATGCATGTATGCATGTATGCATGCATGCATGCATGCATGTATGTATGTACGTATGTATGTATGTATGTGCGTACGCAGGCGCAAGCCCGGGCGAGTCTGGAAGCCGCCAAACCGCAGGTAAGACTATGCATGCATGTATGTATGTATGTATGTATGTGTGATGTATACATGTGTTGTTGTATGTGTGCAGTGTATTATCATTGGAGGAGAGAGCGGGTCGGGCAAGACAGAGAGCACAAAGTTGATTTTGCAGGTAGAATATATTATTGTTGTTGTTGTTGTTGTTGTTGTTGTGTTGTTGTTGTTGCTGTTGTTGTTGTTGTTGTTGTTGTTGTTGTTATGGCTATTATTGGCTTGTTGAAATTGTTATTTTTATTGTTATTGTTATTGTTATTGTTGTTGTTGTTGTTATGGTTGTTATTGTTGTTATGATTTTTGTTGATCTTGCAGTATCTATCCTCGGACGACGCGAGGCGGCAGGCTTTGGCACACCCCTCCAGAGCGCCACTAGCGCCGGCAGCAGGTCGACAGTCACCTCTATCCATATCTATGTGTCTATCTATCTGACTGTGTGTCTATCTATCTATCTATCTATCTATCTATCTATCTATCTATCTATCTATCTATATCTATCTATCTATTGAGCCGAGGATGCCTCCTGGCAGGACGCCTATGTGTCGCCACGACATTTACAATCTGTTGAAGCTCCGTGACACTATGCGCAATTACCGCAACGTCGTCGGCGTAAAGCAGGGTCCGTATGTCTTCGATGCGGTTGAGGTCCTCGATCTCCAACTCTTTCGCGATTCGGACCGTTAGCTCATCCATGAAGACGTTGAACAGCGACGGTGACAACGGCGACCCTTGCTGAACTCCCATCTCTTCCAGCACTTCACCAGTGAGTTCGCCATCGACTAGCACTCGCGATGACGTTCTTCGGTAAAAACGCCGCAGAATGCGATAGAACTTGCCCTGTACCCCCATCTGGGTTAGCCTCTGAAACAACCCGGCCCGCCAAACCGTAGGGAATGCCTTTCTCAGATCCACGAACAAAACGAAAGAACGGAGGCCAGCTTGTTGTCTAAGGCGCAGACGCTCCTTAAGGACAAAAATCTGGTCCCCCGTACTACGTTTTGGCCGGAACCCACCCTGCTCTGGGCGCAGCCTGCCCGGCTGATCGATGAAAGCCGTAAGCCTCGCCGCCATAAGGGACAGATACATCTTACCCAGACAGCTCAGAATCGCGATGTCTCTCCAATTTTCCGGATCGGTTGGGTCGCCTCCTTTTGGGATGTTGACGATAATCGCTTTGCCCCAGTCGCTGGGGGTGTATTCGCACGATTTCAACCAGTTGAAGAAGCGCACCAGAAAGCTCACAATCCGCGTGCCTCCGTACTTGAGCATCTCGTTCTTGATCTTATCCGGTGAGCACGCTTTGTGATTCTGGAGATTTTCCTGGCAGAGCTCCACTTCCTTTTCGGTGTAATCATAGTCCAGCGGGCCCGTCTCAGTCCGGATCTCCTCGGCTTGCGCCATGGCCTCGAATTGGTCGCGCAGGTTGTCGTTATACTGGAAGGTTTCGCGGGCCTTCCGCTCGGGCTCAATTTGCGCTGCTTCCTCATCAGAACCGACTTCCTCTACACATGCATCCTCCAAAAACTGGTTTTCTTTGGGGACCACCATACGTCGGCGGTATTCTTCCCATTCTTGTAGTTTTTCCCGGAGTGTGCATGCCAGAGTGCCATCGGGCTTCCGAACAGGAGCAGAAGCGTTCGACCGCCGAACCCCGCCCAAACGCTTTGACAGCTTCCAGTACGTGGCCATGGTAGCGCTCCTGAAGTTGGCAGCGGTGTCATTCTGGACCCGCTTCCACGCTTGCTCCTTCTTCTCCTTGCATAACCTTCTGACCGCCTTCCTCGCTTCTTTATATCTTTGCCAGGCCTCTCGGTTGGCCTCATTCCTTCGCCAGAGGCCGTATGCCTCTCTCCGTCGCGCAATCGCTTCCCTAAGACTCTCATCAAACCATGCATTAGTAAACCCTGGCCTAATCACCCGAACTCCCAAGACCTTCACGGCTGCGCCCGTGAAAGCTCGGACCACTAAGCTAGCGACCCTATCTACCTCCTGCTGAAGCTCATCCGGGTCCTCCACTGCTGATAGATCTGGGAGGCCATCTGGCAACAGCCCCGATATACCAGCTGCAAAGGTCTCGTCGTACTTCAACCTAAGCTTAGACAGCTCACTCTCCTTACCCTCAACTACCCTGCCTATCAAGCGCTCTGCCTTGAATGCTTTGTACCTCTTTACCTGCTTTTTGGGGGGTGGCTGTCCCCCCCAGACCAGTTCCGCCCACACAGCTTTGTGGTCGGTATCAAGGTCTACCTCGTCGACGCCGAAGCTTGCCTCCTCCGCCAGCTCGGAAGAGACGCAGATGTAATCCAGTAGATGCCTTCGTCCACCTACATTTTCCTGCCTAGACCACCAATATTTGTCCCCCCGTGGTTGCGAAAACCCACTGAGATTGCGCAACCCCGTGGCAACAAGCATCGCAGCCAGCAACTCACCATTCTCACTCCTAACCCCTCTACCCCTCTCATCTATCTCGCCAAAGAGGCCCACCACTCCCTCCTCCCGCGCTATACTGGCGGGCCCCAACTTAGCATTAGCATCACCAACCGTAACCACATGACCTTTGGTGGCGAAGTAGGAGACGGCCGCCTGCCACGCCTCATAGGCTGCAATAGATTCCTCTCGTTGATTTTCTTGGGGGAAGTAGCCGTTGCCGACGAACACATCCGACGCCGTCGCGCTCCTAGACGACAGCCTCACCCACAATTGCTGTGGGTGTGGAACAGGCGCCTGTACAATGGTAGCGCACGGTGCCAGATAGTTGGCCACCAACGTCAAGACTCCCCCCAAGAGACGCGAGCCCGCACCAGTTGCAGCCGCTTTGCCGAGGACTGCGAAGCCGTCGACTTGGAGCTTCTCCACCTTCTGCGACGATAGGTTGTGCTCCTGGACTCCGACGATCACCCAGCCTCGCTCCTTGTAGTGCTCCGGCCATTCCCCAAAGCCTGGGCTATCCGCACCCACTTTGCCTTGCCAATTATGTGAGGCCACCCTCAGTGGGAAGCCTTTCACAAATTTGGAAGAACGAAGCTGGTGCCGATGCCTGCGCTTCGGTTGAGCCCGCCTGGAGCCCTCCGCCACCCTCCACGGCCCATCCTGCACCCTCCGCCCCAGCTCCTCCAGCTCCCGCATCCCGCCCCACTCCGCCAAGGGAGATTCACCGCTTGAGGCTTCGCCCTGGGGCTCGTCGACTTCCACGTCGAGCACCCAGTAGCCAAATCCCTGCTTGCGAAGCTCCCTCTGCATCTCTACATACTGGGCACCCCCCCGTGCAGCCCGCTGCTTCTCTCTTTCCCGGAAAGTCCTACCCGTCGCAACGTGAACCTTTCCCGTGAAGAACTTACGCTCCCGCAGCAGCCGCACCATCTTCTCCGCCTCCTCACAAGACGCACATTTAATCCGCAAATGTCGCCCACTACCTCTGCCCGCGAATTCCACCTCGACTTCCCCGAGACCGAGAATTCGGAGCTCTCGCGCCATGACCACTGTCTGAGAGACATGCGATAGCCCCCATACTATGCAGCATCTCTTATCCAGCTCATTTCGTACCTTCCTCCGCCACCTCCTCGGTGGCGGTACCGCTTGCCACACGCCGTGACCAGACCTTTCCGGACGTGACTTCTCTTCCGAGGTTGGGGAGGGTGATCGAGATGCAGCAGGATTGCTGGCTCTACGTGATTCAGGTTGCCCGTCAGGTACGCGAGCACTCGACCACCCCACCCCGGCCGAGTAGCCATCGCCACCCGCAGGCGCACTCCCACGGGGAACGTCTAAACCTGAAGGATTACCGCCTTGACCCATAGGGCCAGCACTAGCGGCCGCGCTCTTCGCATAAGAACCTGAAATAGGTGGTATGGGACCCCGGTGCCGCATTGATCGAGTTGTAAACTCGATAAATGAGGACCCAGGTGGGGTTATTTAAAGCTCAACCCTTAAAAAGCATACGTGTACGTATGTATAGGAATACACACAAACACTCACCTGCCTCCGTAACCAGGCACGAGGCAGGACCCGCTGTGCATCATCGAGGTAGGTGTCATGGCAAACCACCCTGCGTCCGATAAACGCTGCAAGTGAGTCATCTACCGAGAGCACAGAGTGACAGGCCCGTGCACGTGTACCCACCACCCCATAACCCTCCGCCAGAGCAACCCCATGGCATCCGCAGGATGAGCACGAAGAGTGCTGAGAGAGAGGGTGAGCCAGGATCCCCGCTCCGGTCCGTCGTTACTTTGGTCATTTAGTCGTTTCAAGGCTTGTGGTAAGGTGTAGGGCCTCTCGCCTTCGTACAAACTCCGACCGACAGTAGTTTGGTTGACCATCCTTCGCGGTAACCCTCTGAACACAACCCCCTCCCCCAGTGCCCACCCCTTGTGATTCCAGAGGCCACCCCGAGCCAAGAGCCATGAGTATGATGAGCAACTCACATGAGTTACTCTCAGTAATTGGGACCCGTCTCATAAATCAATGGAACGCTTATCGTGCGCCCCTCATAGGCTCAGCCCGCCCATGTGAAAGCTAGGCCTCGCCCAAAGCAAAGCAAAGCAAAGCAACAACAACAACAACAAAAAAAAAAAAAAAAAGAAAAAAGAAAAAAAAAAAAAAAAAAAAGAGAGAGAGAGAGAGAGAGAGAGAGAGAGAGAGAGAGAGAGAGAGCGAGCGAGAGCGAGGCCGCCGTGGCTCGCCCGCAATCCAGCTGGGTGCACCTCGTCACAACCACTCATCGGCGTGAGCTCATAGCTGTGTGCGACATAGGTACAAGAGCAAGAGGAGAAACAGTGTGCCAGCGTGGATGTGTGGGTGAGGCAGTGCGGTGAGGCAAAGCAGCGATGCCAGTCGAATCCCTGGAGACGGAACCTAGCATCAAAAACATCGTATAAGTCTACCCCAGGCCTCCATCCACCGAGTGGTGAGCTCGATAAAAGAAGACCCGAGTGGGGTTATTTAAAGCTCAACCCTTAAAAAAGCATAAACATGTACGCCGCCAGGAACCCAACAACAATAACATAGCAGCCAGGAACCCAACAACAATAACATAGCAGCCAGGAACCCAACAACAATAACATAGCAGCCAGGAACCCAACAACAATAACATAGCAGCCAGGAACCCAACAACAATAACATAGCTTCCGTAACCAGCCTTCAGGAACCCGCCTCAGTTACCCGCCCCCGTAACCAGGCCAGAGACGTGACGTACTATGCATCATTGAGGTGTCGTGGCAAGCCACCCTGCGTCCGATAGAAGCTACAAAAGAGTCATCTACCGAGAACACTAAGTGACAGGCCCGGTCACATGCACCCAACACGTCCCGACCCTCCGCCAGAGCATCCCCATGGCATCCGCAAAGTGAGCACGAGGGGTTCTGGGAGAGAGGGTGAGTCAGGAGCCCCGCGTCCAGGCAGTCGCTACTGTGGCAGTTGAGTGATTTCAAGGCTTGTGGAAATGTGTGGAGCCTGTCGCCTTCATTCCCACTCATACCGACAGTAGTTTAGTTAACCAACCTGTCCAGTGACCCACTGAGCCCAACCCCCTCCCTCAGATAACCCCCACCCCCCGCACCCCGAGTGATACCAGAGGCCACCCCGAGCCAAGAGCCGTGAGCGTGGTGAGAGAGCTTCTCTCAGTAAAAGTTTCCGTCTCATGAATCAGTGGAGCACTGATTATGTACCCCTCATAACAAGCTGCCAACGGCCCCAACCCCGCCGTGTGGCGGTGACACCCAACCATGTATTGGTGCCCCCCAAAATAATAATAATAATAATAATAATAATAATAATAATAATAATAATAATAATAATAATAATAATAATAATAATAATAATAATAATAATAATAATAATAATAATAATAGTGCTTCTCTGTCAATGGCTGATGCATTTCTGCACATGCGCCTCCATCGTCTCACCCGTGAGGGGAGTACGAAGAATTGACGATAAGCTCTAATGACACCCCCGCAAGGGCAGTTCCAACACTTCCAGACGGGCCGGTATGTTCAATGAAAATACTGGTCCAGATGGATCGGTATGTTCAATAAAAATACTGGTGGCACCGACGGGAATCGAACTGGCGACAGGGCCCAGATGGTAGAACTTGACCACTGGGCTATCACGGTGTCCAAAATAATAATAATAATAATAATAATAATAATAATAATAATAATAAAGTTTGAAAAAAAAATGTCAGCGCTTCCCGTTAGAGAGATTATACTCGGAAAAAAAAAAGACAGGGAAAGGCTCACTGATAGAATGCCACACACACTAGCTAGCCATACTAAAGCTAGTAGCTATACTCCCCTCTCTAAACTATATGCTGCGGCGCCCAAAGAGACCTTTTGCCCCCCCCCCCGGGGGCCCCCCCCCCTCACAAAAAAAAGAAAAAGAAGAAGAAGGAGTAGGAAAGATTATACCTCCAACGACATGTCCACTTCATCAGCGTCGACCGCGGGCTTTTTGGACTTCGGCTTGCCTAGTCACGTCAGAAATTAGAAACACTGAAAAAAAAGCACACAAAAAAAGATGAAATTTGCTAGTACCTGGCTTTTTCTTGCTGGACCCCTTAGGCATAGGAGGCTCAGGGGTCTCTTCTTCTTCAGGGACGTCTGGAACGTCTGGAACATCGTCGACGTCGATGGATTCTGCACAAAGAACCAAACAATATTACATACATCCTTCATTTTTCATATTACATACAATGTTGCTACCGAATCTCAGTTTTTTTGGCCTGCCCGAAGAGCGAGGCTCAGTCGGGCCCTTTTTTTTATTCTTCTTCTAACGTTTCAGGCGAGCATGCAGTAAATATGCAAAATAAAGAAAAGGAAGATGCCAAAAAAAACAAAAACAAAAACAAAAACAACAAAAAAAAAAGATGGAGCTGGTGGAGAAGAAGAATAATAACATGTATTTGAAGAAGAAAAAGAAAAATGGAAGAAGAAGAGGAAGAAGAAGAAGAAGAAGAAGAAGAAGAAGAAATGACCTTGTTTGCTTCGTACAGAAGCAAAAGCTCCCGCTTCCGCCAGTTGCAAATCATGGGCGGGTTCGTGGGGTTACCGACGTAGAGGAGCCACGCGGGCTTCACCTGCTTCTCGAAGTCCATCGGCGACGGATCAAGCATGCAAGAGTGTTTAAGGTTAAAACCAAAAAAACCCATGAGCTGATATTGGATTTCGTCAGCCTTGCCATCGCCGTCAGTGTCGACCTCGCGCGCAGCAAAAATGAAGCGCTTCGATCCTGCAACATCCAAGTATAAAAAATATGTGCAGCTTGTGAATTTTGAAAAACACACAGTACCTCGATTGACTTGCGCAGGAGTCTTCTTGCGCCAACCAATGGGAAAGACAATGAAGAGCCTGCAAATAAAAAATAAACAATCAGTTTATTAAAATCTTTCAATCATACTTATAGGGAAAAAGACCCGGGAGCACAAGGTGAAGTTTCACCCTCACATGTCTCCACTTGCGTGGACGCCTTCAGTTCGAAATTGTTGTACTTTGTAAGTGCAACGTCGAGCGCGAGCGCCCCCTCCCGATGTTTGTTGTCCTCGGATGTGAACTTAAAGAGCAAGCTAATTAAAGCAGCAGCAAAAGAGGAATAATAATAATAATAATAATAAAAAGAGAGTTTAAATTAAAAAAAAATGGCAGCGCTTCCCGTTAGAAGAAATATACTCGAAAAAAAAAACAGGGAAAGGCTCACTGATAGAAGGCCACACACACTAGCTAACTATACTAAAGCTAAGTATCTATACTCCCCTCTCTAAACTATGCTATCGAATAATAATAATAACAATATAATAATAATAATAATAATAATAATAATAATAATAATAATAATAATAATAATAATAATAATAATAATAATAATAG
>WBZZ01003552.1:135000-144139 GCA_019918135.1 Paulinella micropora
CAGCTTAATCTATTTTTCACAAACCAGCAATTCGATGAAACTCGTTTTCGGACTGCTGTTTTGCAAACTTTTGTGCAGAGATTTTATTGAGAGCATGACATTACGAGAAGATGTAACAGCATTCCCGCTCTTTTCCCAGCTCAGAATGAGCGGGAATGCTATTCTTTTCTTCTGTACACAACAATCTATGGAAAAAACTCTGCACAAAAGTTTGTGAAAACCGACCGGCATGATTTTGCATTTTCTTCCTAGTACGTACTCTCAACTCATGTCATCCCTTGCATGTTTCTGCTGCAACGTGTTTGTTGAAGCTATAAATGTCATTTCCTAACATTGCACGACCCAGCTTAATCTATTTTTCACAAACCAGCAATTCGATGAAACTCGTTTTTGGATTGCTGTTTTGCAAACTTTTGTGCAGAGATTTTATTGAGAGCATGACATTTCGAGAAGATGTAACAGCATTCCCGCTCTTTTCCCAGCTCAGAATGAGCGAGAATGATATTCTTTTCTTCTGTACACAACAATCGTGGAAAAAACTCTGCACAAAAGTTTGTGAAACTGACCGGCATGATTTTGCATTTCCTCTTCAATATATTATTATTATTATTATTATTATTATTATTATTATTATTATTATTATTATTATTATTATTATTATTATTATTATTATTGCTTGGAGCTGCCTTGCGGGGTTGTCAGTAGAGCCTATCGTCAAAACGTCGTACTCCCCTCACGGGTGAGACGATGGAGGCACATGTGCAGAAATGCATTCGCCATTGACTGAGAAGCACTATTATTATTATTATTATTATTATTATTATTATTATTATTATTATTATTATTATTATTATTATTATTATGGACACCGTGATAGCCCAGTGGTCAAGTTCTACCATCTGGGCCCTGTCGCCAGTTCGATTCCCGTCGGTGCCACCAGTATTTTCATTGAACATACCGGTCTATTTCTGGACCAGTATTTTCATTGAACATACCGGCCCGTCTGGAAGTGTTGGAACTGCCCTTGCGGGGGTGTCATTAGAGCTTATCGTCAATTCTTCGTACTCCCCTCACGGGTGAGACGATGGAGGCGCATGTGCAGAAATGCATCAGCCATTGACAGAGAAGCACTATTATTATTATTATTATTATTATTATTATTATTATTATTATTATTATTATTATTATTATTATTTATGGACACCGTGATAGCCCAGTGGTCAAGTTCTACCATCTGGGCCCTGTCGCCAGTTCGATTCCCGTCGGTGCCACCAGTATTTTCATTGAACATACCGGTCCGTCTGGAAGTGTTGGAACTGCCCTTGCGGGGGTGTCATTAGAGCCTATCGTCAATTCTTCGTACTCCCCTCACGGGTGAGACGATGGAGGCGCATGTGCAGATTTGCATCAGCCATTGACAGAGAAGCACTATTATCATTATTATTATTATTATTATTATTATTATTATTATTATTATTATTATTATTATTATTGTTATTATTATTATTATTATTCCGTGATAGCCCAGTGGTCAAGTTCTACCATCTGGGCCCTGTCGCCAGTTCGATTCCCGTCGGTGCCACCAGTATTTTCATTGAACATACCGGTCCGTTTGGACCAGTATTTTCATTGAACATACCGGCCCGTCTGGAAGTGTTGGAACTGCCCTTGCGGGGGTGTCATTAGAGCTTATCGTCAATTCTTCGTACTCCCCTCACGGGTGAGACGATGGAGGCGCATGTGCAGAAATGCATCAGCCATTGACAGAGAAGCACTATTATTATTATTATTATTATTATTATTATTATTATTATTATTATTATTATTATTATTATTATTATTATTATTATTATTGTTATTATTATTATAATATAGCATAGTTTAAAGAGGGGAGTATAGATACTAGCTTTAGTATAACTAGCTAGTGTGTGTGGCCTTCTATCAGTGAGCCTTTCTCTGTCCTTTTTTTTTGAGTGATTCCCCTAACGGGAAGCGCTGCCATTTTTTTCATGTGTATTTCAAACTTTAGGTATGCTATGCTGAGGGCTAGCAAGGCGCCGATATATGTGGCACACCGTGGTGGTGGCTACGGAGTCTTTGCTGATAAATACCTTCCTCCTTCTTTTCAGCTTGGGCTCCTCGAACCAGGAGGAAAGTCTTTGCGTGCTGCAGATCATGCTGCATTTTTTGATCATTTCACTATGAAAATTGGGAGTTCCCTGCAAACAGGGATACATCCAATTAAATTCATTAACGAATCGAGCAGGAATGCAATGCATCTCATCAACTCTTCATCGCAAGGGTTCAACAAGCTCGACGAGGACACTTGCCGACCGAACGTGAAGGTAAATTATGTTAGTTGTTACATACATCCATGCAATGTAAGTTTTTGTTACGTGTGTTGCATTTTTTCTATAAATATTGTTGTAAATAATGTCAGGTCAGCAAGGGTACTCCTATTGTGACTGTCACCACCGCAATATCGAAAGATCAAGAGATTTGCTCAGCTATGCGCCTAATCCAGACCTAGAGATAGCTACGCTGCCAAGCGATGCACATCCGGTCTGGTTGAAAGAGGCTGCCAAGGAAGGAGCTAAAATCCCAGTTTTCCTGTTCGAGACTGACATTGGTCATGTATGTTTCATCGTTCCTGAGAAAGAACATCCGCTTCCACTTAAGTCAATTTCCTTGCTTCATGAAGCAAAGGTTGAACTTTTAGCGTCGGTCAGCAGTATTAGTTCTGATGGAAAGCAACCGCTCTCCAGGTCATCATCTATTCCGCCGGAAAAAAAGAGGAAGCTTCTCGACAGCGTGTCCTCAATTTCAGATAGTCGCCGCACGCTTCTGCCCAGGGAAAGCTCGGACATTACAGTCATCACAGAAAAATCAAGCTTGAGTGATGCACAGGTAGGTAAAAAATAAATAAATGAAAATTATTACTGAGAAGATTCTTTTTTACAGGCCGGTGTTCCTGACGTTGATGCTAACCTCGACAGCTGGAAACAGTCAGACAGTTCTACTGTCACTACAGGATATGATGTTAGTAGCTGCAGCAGCTCTAGACTATATCTTCCTACTGGCTCCATGGTAATTTTTTTTCTCTACCTGTCTATGTTCATGCTAGTTAATGTTCATAAGCGATCTTGTTTGCGTAGAACGTCGACGAAGAGTGTTCAGATACGGATTCAAACGGTGATGCTGCATCTATCAACCCTGGATTGCTTCCTCCTCTGGTCTGCGTGGACGATGCGGAATTATCCAACGAGCTTCGATTGAACTTCGACGAGCTTATGGAATCGAATGAGCTGTTGTATAACATCATGAGATTATCACCAATTCCTTACAGCAGACCACGTAAGAATCCAACGCGCCCCTACACGATGAAAAGTCGCACGAAAGGTGCAGTGAAGCTTCAGAGACCGTCTGCGCTCCAAAAACTGTTGGGGATTACCTTCGCCGACTTGGACAGGGAAGTTAAGTCTGTCTGCTGCAAAAAGTGGAAGTGTTATTCATTTATCGACACGCGTGATGTGCTTTACACGAGAGCGAAGAATGCGTCATCGTCTCTCAGTGAGCTTTATTCTTGGGCAGCTTCGCAGCTTGAATCGTTTCAAACAAAAACTGGATCGTTTCAGTATATGTATTTAACGGAGGCTGTGTGCAAAGTAGCCTGGCAGCGTATCTACGGGATCGGTGATAAAGTTTTGTCAAGAGCACACAAACTTCTTGCAAATAACACGAAGGTTTTGACAAAAAGCTACTCAACCGTTCCTGAAACAGAAGATGTGATAGCAGTATTACTCTGCGAGAAGTTCATGGAGAGTTACCCGGAGATATGCAGCGACGGAATATGGAGGATGCAAGAAATGGCTCAGGACGCAGGAGTCCAAAACTATGTTCGCGAGAATTGGAAAGATATGTGCCTTCGGTTTGGTTGTTCGAAACGAGTTGATCCAAATAATCCTCCGACAGACAATACGATCAACAAAGTTTGGCGCATGGATTTTCCGCACGTCAAGTTTGTCAGAGGTATTATGCATATTTTCGTTATCATTACTTATTACAGGTTTGTTTTGCAGAAGGAGATTTCTCAAAATGCGAGATCTGCACAGAGCTTGCTGCTGATCATTCTAACGGTTTCAGGACTGAAGTAGAAGCTCAAGAATGGCGTCGCCGTAGCAGGCTTCATCACAAAATTCACAGGGCGTGCCGCGTTGCCAGCATGCAGCGCAAGAAGGCAGCACCAGCAGATTTTGCTGCCACAGTCATATCAGCCGATATGAAACCGCCAGTGAAGATCCCATCTTGCCGCCGCGCCGCGAAAGATTTCAAAGGAAAAATTGTGTTTCGCCTTTGCGTTGGAATCAATACCTGCTACACTACCGATACGCATTTTATTCTGACGTACCTTGAAGGCGCGGTAGAACACGGCGCGAACAGCAACATTACTATGCTTGCCGCACTTTTACATTGGCAACTTTGGAACCCTCGCACAATGCAAGCGTGGAAATTATATCTTGAGTGGGACGGAGCTGGTGATAACACCGCGTGAGCGATGCTGGGTTTCCTTGGGCTCAATGTCGTTGACAGAGGAATCCGTTTCCAAGTAGAGTCACATCGCAAGCCACCAGGGCACGGGCACGATGGAGATGATCAGGAATTTCGAGTTATGGATATCGGGTGGAAGAGCACCTTCCTGACAACTAACATCGCTCAAGCGTTATTAAAGCTCATTCTTGCATTCAAGAAGCAGCACAAGAAGAGGCATGTGCTGGTTGTTCTCGGATGTAACTACGACTGGATGACTCATTTTAGCCCGTGTATGAACAAGAGTTTCAAAAACTACAACAAACCCTTGGCATATAGAATCACCAAGAAAGATCCTGACGCTTTGCCGACTGTAGAGATTGCTACTTGGGGAGACGCACAGGATTTTCATGGAGTGCGTGATGATCCCAGAGGAGAACCGATCAATTTGTTTATCGGACGCCCCGGTAATAATATTATCTATCTTTCTCTTTCTCTCTCTCTCTATCTCTCTCTCTCTCTTTCTCTCGTTCTATCTATCTATCTCTCTCTCTCTATTTATGACAGCGACCGACATGCCTCCCAAGCTTCCAGTCGGCTACTTCGTCAATCCGCGCCTGAAGAAGGATATTCGTGCTTTGGCTACTAAATACCTAGGGCCGGATGAGCGAGCACATGTGGAGGAAATGTTAGCAGGTGGAAATTTGACCAGAGTAGAGGTGGATGAAGATTACTTCGAAGGCGGCCTGCCCGGCCGTCCTGCTCATATGTCCTGTGTCGATGCAAAAGGCAAGGAATGGAGAGCAGAATTTCGATTTATCGACGAGCTACCTGTAAATTGGATGGAGTTGCCTCAAGAACGACAGGAGAAAATGAACGCACTTACGCGTTTGACCGATGAAGAGCTGCTGTCCTTACCACGCACTTATTTTGTTATTGAAGCACGTCCTCCAGCTCACCCGAGATGGCGTGGTGCAAGACAGCTTACTAGCGAAGAAAAGCAGGAGCAGGATTTAGCATTTGGAAATGCTTCTGAGCCTTGGCGGAAAATTCTCACGTTGCTAAGATCGTCAGAGGAAAAAAAGCAATTTGCGTCCAAGCAGATGGTAGTTAGCGAATTGAAATCATGGATGAGAATGCATGGTGTTGCAACGCAAAACTCCGATCGGAAACAGTTCAAGAAGGCAGAGCTTATTGAACAAGCGTGGAACCATTTCGAACGATGCAACTGTGGGTTCCCTGAGGAAGAAGAGCTTGGTGCTGCTCAGCCTGCAGAACCAGTGGCAGATTCAGAGGATGACTTATCTGATACTTCATCTTCCAGTTCATCAACTGACTCATCGTCTGATCGATCTTCTGGTTCAGAGGAAGAAAAGCATGGTATTAGTTTTCTTCTTCTTCTTCTTCTTCTTCTTCTTCTTCTTCTTCTTCTTCTTCTTCTTCTTCTTCTTCTTCTTGTTCTTCTCCTCCTTAACATTATGCTATCCATATTGTAGATGATTCAGATCGCTCCGACGCAAGTTGGAGAATGCGTAACTCAGGAATCCGTTTGCGCGGACGTCGCCGCGCACGTCGTGCTGCGGGTGGACGTGGACGTGGACGTGGACGTGGACGTGGTCGTATGTGATTATTTTTTTTGAAGGAATTTTTCTGGGTCCGACTTTTTTCATAATGGTTTTTGTCTAGGGCAACTGCAACTGTAACGCTTCTTCTAAAAACTGAAATTAGAAATTTGTTTAACTCTGATAATGCACCAGAATCTGATGTGAAGCGTCCTCCCTCCGACCCATCCCCCCCCCCTCCCCCCTCTACGTACCAGCGTACGTCACAGCGGGCAAACAGAATTTTTTGAAGGTAAAACCATGTCTTAATATAGTAAAATGCTTAATATAAGCAAGAATAAACAGTAAAAGCAAATTCTGCATGTTCGGCATTGTTATCATCATAGATTCATGGTAGCCGGGACTATGAAAAAGTAGAAAAATTACCGTGTCGGACCGGTTCCTGCCCACCTCTGAAGATGAAGTTAAAGTGTATTACAATTAATAAAAACATATTTTAATATTATTTTTATATGTTCTGCAATCAGGGAATTCATTTCCTTTCATTTCCACAATTTTCAAAAAAATCCATATACTTCATCGAAAATTTCGGAAAAAGGGATACCCCCAAGATTGTCGAATGTTTAGTTGTAAGCGTGCCCGTCGAAACTGATGATAGCCAGCCCTTGGCGCTGCTCGAGTAGCCAGTTGAGCGACTTGTTCTGCTCCGCCTCGCCACATGTAGCCAACGAGTACCCAGTCTCTTGTAGCTATGCGAGAAATCTCCGGAAGACTGGCATGCTGGCGACCGACTCGCGGAACTAGCGCTTCATCCTTTTCACGTAGCGGTGAGGGGCGTCGGTGAGGTTGAACAAGGCGAAGGCAAGACAGGCGTAATCCTGCTTGTGTCGGAAACGCTGCTTGACAGCCGATGACAATGACAGACCGTCGGTCGTGCCACTGGCATCTACCATCGAGCTAGCGTCTCCGTCAAGCTTGTACAATTCGTCTGAGCCCAACACCTCTTTCTCGATCGCCTCCCGCCAGTACTTAGCATTGGTAGGCCCTTTATCGTCCTTCCACGCCAGCACGGCAGATAGCGGCTCCAGTTCCCACGTCTTCCTCTTCCTGTTGCTGCGTCTGTCCTTCTTTTTCCATTGCACCCAGATCGCTGGCTCGTCGAAGCCGTGCTTCTTCGACTCCTCCTCGGCACAGCGCTGCAGGGCAAGCCACTTGAGCGTAGGACCAACGAACTCCACTTTCCTGCGCTTTGGACTGGGCTCCTCGACTTGCTTGCTGTCTTCTCTTGAGCCCACGATGTCGATGTCTTTCCCAAGCTCCTCGACTTGCTTGCTGTCTTCTCCAACGCCCACGATGTCGATGTCTTCCTCCGACTCCTCACCATCTTCCTCTTCTTCTTCTTGGTGTAGCAAGGGAGGGTTCAGTACCACACCGTCTCCCACGCTGCCTTCTGTCGTCAAACCTTTTTTTGCTCCCACCGAGAACAAGGGATTGTGCCACTGTATCACGATCATTTCTCGGATTGGCTGGAATCGGAAATGTGAGACCGTCTCCTGAGCCGGAGACGCTTCTTCGGAGGGGGCGCGCACCCGGGCGCCCCCCGTGAAACACTTCTTCGAGGCGCGCCCGGGGGGGGGCGCCTCACCAGAATCCTGTCACTAGACTTTTGTGGTGGCAGGTGTGTATTGATTTTTTCCTACACCCACGTGAAACACTTCTTCGAGGCGCGCGCGCGTGCGGGCCCAAAGTCACGCTCCCCCCCCCCTTACACCATTGTGTAAGCCACATGTCACCGCAAAAGCAGGCACTCTTACAAGTCAGTCTGCTGGTGGCACCGGTCACCGCAAAAACACATATAACCCGCCGGTGGCACCACCGACTGTGATGACCATAGTTGTGGATGTGGATAACCAAATGCCATTTTTCCTTGTACGGATTGGGACAAAAAGGCAATAGATTATCCCACTAGGACAAAAATGGCATTTTGTTTTATCAGGCCTATCGATAATATTTTTAAAAATATTTATGTATATATATATATATATAATGAAGAATATGCAAAGAGACAAGGCGGAAGATATAGATCAAACCTGCTATGGGGCAAGATATGCGAGATTACCTCGCACCTATCCTCACTGAGCTGTTTAACCAGGCGGTAGACAATAAGCACTACCCTGATGCGTTAAAAATAACTAAAGTAATAGAAATATATAAAAATAAAGACAGCAGCATACCTAGTAACTACCGCCCCATCTCAGTGAGTACTTCAGTGCTACCTATTATTGCTAAAATTTTGACACCATAATAAATAAGCAACTAATGACACACCTCCTACACCACAATATAATATCACATGCCCAATATGCCTTCAGCCCTGACTCTTCCACGACGACACCACTGTTTTGACGACACCGCACATTTGACGTGTTTTGCGGTGCGTGCCGGGCCGGTCAGCCCGCAAAACACGTCAAGTTTGACGCGCCGCATATGTAGTTTTATCGGTAACCTAGCCACATTTTGTGGAGGTGACTGATATGGGAGACTCAGGCATCCTTGGCGTTGTTTGTTTTCGTTGCTTGTAGCTTGTAGTGATGGTGGACAATCTCTCTCTCTCTCTCTCTCTCTTTGTTTTCGTTGCTTGCAGCTTGTAGTGATCGTGGACAGTGCGCACCAACTAGACGAGTAGTATAGTGTGCCACTTCGGCACACTTTTTCAGTGCAGTTTCTCTAGAAAAACCACACTAAGAGCCGTTATTTATTATTTGGTCTACCTGTTTATAACAAATACAGACAGACAAAAGACAGAAAAAAAGCTATCTGTAAATAATTATTATTAAATTTACCTTTTTCGTCTTCCAACTCCAGTTCAACCACCTACCACACACAACAAGTATGGTAGATAAAATTACTTTGCAAACAAGGAGGGCTTTCGCCCAATTTTTTTTTAATTGAAAGCACACTAGTTTATACTCCTATGTGCGAAAGTAGTTAGTAATAAAAACTACTATTTCAATTAATTCTCTGTCTTTTGTATCTCTCATATTCTTCAA